>BDMV01000006.1:7763292-7885654 GCA_008326285.1 Oryza officinalis | reverse complement strand
CAAGTCCCGGCGCTCATTAACCGCGAGCACGGCTATTCGAATAGTTTAATTTACTCACACTGCAGTGGATGTACGCTTTTAATCCCACACTCCGTGACTCACCCAACACATGAGACTTGTCACGGCCCGGTTTTTCAGTTACCCTCGCATGGCGGCACCCGCTCCAAGGACTATGAATCCCCATTGCACCCCCGGCGCCACATTCCTACCTCGAGCCGGTTGTGAGGGGAGTCCTGGCGCTCCCGAGATTGAAGGTTACATCATACATATATAAAGCTTGACGTCATTAAACCACACACTTCCACATTTCCATACCGATATCCAGAACCTACCATGTCTGGGGTGCCACCCCACGAGAATAACCTAGTCCACCGGGTCTAACCCCACTCAAGAAGTGTGGTCGTACTCGGTTCGTTTCCTGCTTAGCTTCTTGACTCGGTCCTTAACTGACCAGGGTCGGCGGCTTACCGTTCCCAGAACCACCCATATTCTATCCGTGCCGCCCCAGTCGAAATCACTTTTGTTTAATTAAGTTTTTGGGTTTTCACAAAGGTTTTCATGCTGTGGGTGGCGCTTATGTCTCCACCCGATCTCTATCAATCACTCCCATCGAGTGATCAGTGTAACCACATCCACATATCCCACATATGGAGTGTATAACGTCTATGTAAGCAGGGCTAAGCAGTGAGTAGATAATCACGCGTAAAGTAATATACTCCGGTAACAAAGGTGTGTAAATACATAAGGATAAACAATATCAAAGGTAAGGCTTTAAGCAAATGTAGGTACGCGTTTTATAATTAGCATGCAATTTTATTTGCAATCAACATATTTATAAAAATAGGATCAACATGTTCGAGGAAGAGGGCGTAGTGACTTGCCTTGCTCAATTGGGGGTTCGTTCTCGATTAGCTCAGTTTCCTCCTCGCAGATGTACCCTGTTCGATTGAATACTAACGTCACAAACTACTCGCTAACGCAAAAAGAGCCAAAAAAATTCTAGAACAATCAAAAATAACCAAACTAGTGCCATTGCGTAGATCTTGATTTTAGAAAGATTTTGACGAAAGTTTCGTTCAAATCCGACTTAAAACGAGGGAGATATGGAATTCGAAAGATTGAAAAAACGGGTATGGTGTTGTGCCTCCCAACGTCACCGTGCCGCGGCAACAACGGCGGTAAGGAAACAAAAGCAGAAGACGAGCAGGAGAGGAGCTCACCTTGCGGCAGCCGGGTAGCGGCACACCAAGCGGTGGTCCTCACTCGAACTACGGTCGTCGATGTACAGCCTGGGGACAGTCGGCCCGCGGATCGTCCTCGCACACCACGTGTTCGAGCGGTGGCAACAAACGAACACACAGCGTTAAGGAATAAATGTTAGCGGGTTAGTGCAGGTTAGGGGTTAGGGATTAGCGAGTTAGAGGTCAGCGGGTTAGTGAGTTAGAGGTCAGCGGGTTAGTGAGTTAGAGGTCAGCGGGTTAGTGAGTTAGAAGTCAGCGGGTTAGTGAGTCAATGGGTCAAATGTTAGATGTTAGAGGTTAGCCGTCCAATAAGTTAGTCGTTCTCGGGGTTCAGATGACGGCGCGGCGCACGGCGACGTCGTTGCCGGGAGTAGTACCGGGGAGGAGCATTAGATTTGATCTTTTTATTGCCGACCCAACAGGAATGAATGGCTTGGGGAGGCAAGATGGACTTCAATAGAGGGGGTTGGGTGAGTAGAGGGATATATGTTAGACTTTGGTGAGGTGGGAGGCTGTTGGTGGGCTTTAGCCTGAAATTTGGAGAAAAGGATGACATATAGACTTTTGGCAGGGGATTGATCTTTTGGGCTCAGCCCAACAAAGGATGAGGGACGCCATATAGACTTTGTAGTCGGCAGCCCAATGGACGCAGAGGGACGTTTGGTAAACTTTTTGGGAGGCTTTATGGGCTTTGCCCGACAATGAGAGGGAGGTGATACAGACTTTTTCAAAGTATGGGTCAAGATGGGGCCCACGGGTAGAGAATCAAACGTGGGTCCCACCTCTTTCTCTTTTTTTTCTTTTTTTTTCTTTTTCTTTCTCTTTTCCTCTTTCTTTCTTTTTTTTCTTTTCCTCTCTCCTTATCCTTTCCTTCTCTCTCCTCCCTTTCTCTCTTCTGCTGTTGCTTCCTGGGGGGAAGAGGAAGGTGCCGAGCGGGGGCCGACGGCTGGGAGAGGCGGCCGGCCGGGCGACGGCGCGGCACGGCCGGCGGAGCGGCGCCGGCGTGCAGGGTGGCCGTAGGCGGCGCGCGCGGCAGCAGGCGCGGCGCGACGCGCGGCACAGCGCACGGGCGCGGGCGCGGCGGCGCAACGCACAGGCGGCGCGGCGGCTGCGGCCATGGCTGGCCTCGGCCGAGAGGGCGGCACGCGGCAGCGCGTGCGGCGGCTGGGGCACACGGGGCGGCGACGCGCGGCAACGCCGCGGGGAAGGGGCGGCTGCGCGGCGCGACGTGACGAGCCCGGCTGGCGTCGCGTCGGCCGGGGCGGCGGCGCTTCGGCACGGCGCGGGCGGTGGCGCGCGGCCGGGCTGGACGAGGTAGCGCGGCGCGGCTCGGCGACTGGGAGTGGCGGCGCCGGCTCAGCAGCGTGCCGCCGGGCGGTGGCCGGGCAGGAAGAGGCCGGAGGCGGTGGCGCGGCACGGCACGGCGTCGGCCACGGCGCTCGACCAGGAGGCCGGGCCAGGCGGCTTCGACGACGCGGCCCGGGGCGGTCACGGCGGCTGCGGCCGGGCAGGCGCGGCTGTGGCCGGGAGGCCGAGGTGCCGGCGGCCTGGCACGGCAAGGGCGGTCGGCTGGCGTGCTGGCCGGCCACGGCGTCGGCCAGGCAGCGACGGCGGGGCTCGGCTCGGCCTGGGCGACGGCCGGGCTGAGCGTTCGGCCAGGTGGAGGCGGCGCGTGACGTAGAGCGGTAGTGCACGGCAAGAAGGCGGCCGATCGAACGACAACGGTGTCCAGCCCGTCGGTGTGATGGCAACAGTGAGCGAAAAGGGCGGCTTTTATAGCCGTCGCAGCCGGCGGATGGCGACAAGGGCGGCTTGGCCGAGCGGGGCCGACGGTCCTATTGGGCGGTCGCAGAGCGAGGATGGGGCTGTTGCAGGACGGCGTGGACGCGGCGTACGCGTTCGGTGTGGACCGCTGCCTCTGCGCTTGCTTGCATGGTGCATGCTCGTGGCTGACATGCTTGCATGCATGCACATGCACAACTAGCTTGTTGCATGGCTGGCGGCGGGCGAGGTTGAGCAGGATGCGCGTGGAATGGCCGGCAAGCTCGCCGGTGAGACGGGAGCGGAAGATGGCAGCCGGTGGTGTCGCAGTGGCCTCGTCGTAGCGGCGCGGCGTGCGGCGACGTCGCCACCGAAAACAGTATGGGGGGAGAATTAGACTTTATTTTTACTACCAACCCAATAGGAATGAAAGGGCTCGGGGAGGCAACATGGACTTTTCCAGAAAAAGCCCAGCAGGAATGCCACGGTAGAGGGAGTGGAAATGAACTTGTTTTGCGGAATGGGTTGGGTTAACAGAGGGAAATGTGGCCCAAAGAAATAGGATGTTCGAATATTTTCTTTGTGATATGAAATTTGGAAATTTGCAGGGGTTTTGAGATAGAATTTGTACAGAGGACAACCTTTTCGGTAAAAGGATTTAATCGAGATCTTTTGGCACAGATTCTAGACACACACAAATAAACAATAAACAAGCAAACTAAAATTATGCCTGAGGACTAGACTTTGTCTGAGGAGGTCATATCCTGAAAATAGCCTATTAGGAATTTATATTTCGCAATTAAGGTTTCTAGTAAATATTTTACCAATAGACATTATTTTGCAAATAATTTCCAAAAGCTTATCACTCTATATAAAGGTGCATAGAAAATAATCAAAGCTATTTCTTTAGTGGAACAATATTTGTTTTAATAAACTATCCCTTAATGGGTTTTATCCAAAATGGTGATACATTTAGATATATAGCTTTATTTATAAAAATATGCTCAAGGGTTTTTGTTTTTCGAAAATAATTGGCATATGCAAATCATAGCTCCTTGAATAAATAATATTTGAAATCAAATATCGACGTATCCTCAGACGTTCGTCTATTAGCCCACGTGTAAACGAAAAACGACAGATCGAATTGAGTTAGTTCAGGCATGAATGTATTTTGAAAAAGGTTTTTGGTTATTCTGAATTTTTAATTCCGTATTCCAAAGTCGAAATATTCAGGATGTTACAGGCTTTCCCTTGAAGCTTGCATTAAACACTTAGTTCCCCCGACTTGCTGAGTACTCCTGTACTCACCCTTGCTCTATATAATTAAACCCCCCCAGTTTTCGAAGATGAAGAGGTGGACCCTGCTGATGAAGAGTTCTTCCAGGAGCAAGCCGACTTCGAGCAGTAGTAGGGTTTCGGCCTTCCCCAGGGCTTTGCTTGTGGCTTAGGGCTAGTCTCCGCTTTCCGCTTCCGCCTTTTTGTAATGCCGTTGTGAACTCGGGTTCTGTCCGTAGTTCCAACCTTGGTTGTAATCCTACTCTTAATAAAGAGACCGCTGTTGTTGTGATATTCAGTCTTCCTGTTGTACCAGCGCTATTTCCTGGGACTGGTACAGGCATACAGGTCAATCTGGACCGCTCTATCCTGGTCTCCGCCTGGGGCCAGTTTGGGGCGTGACATCACTTAACCACATTTATGACGGTTCAGACAGGCGCATCACGCCGCATTTAATGCGGTATGACGTGACTGCATCCGGTCCGTGACCGGTCACAGCGAGTGACCGGTCGTAGACCGGTCAGATCGTGGGTTAGGTGGAGCCAGGACGCCTGTGCGCCGCGCTGACGCCAGGCGGCCTACTGCACGCCTCGCCTCGTCCCGTCAGAATGATGAGAGCCCTCTGTCTCTCGTCTCTCAGCAGGAGTTGGTATGCCAACTCCTGGAATTGGTATAACAGCTCCGGTCAGATGCTTTCCCGATTCTGGTGAAAGCAAGACGCAGAAGTCGCCCGCCATTTAATGAAGGGTGAAACGGACGTCCTCCGGATGGGTCAGCTGACCGAGCGAAGGCGTGCTGCGGCGTCTGTCAGAGGCTGCTTCCGATGGTAGGATAGCCCTAAATGTAAAAGAATGTTTTCTTTCTTAGGCAGCTTGTGGCCCATGTGGTAACCCCTTGCCATATAAAAGGAGGCCCAGACCTAGGAGAGAAAGAGGACTCTGGAGGAGGGCTCTTTAGGAGGACTCTTTCGGAGGACTCTCTGAAAAGACCCTCTGGGGGCTGGCTCCGGACTCTTTGGGGACTCTCTCTGGATTCCATCATACTCTCAGATCTACCAGAACACAGGAGTAGGGTATTACGCTCCTTAGCGGCCCGAACCTGTCTAAATCGCCTGCGTTCACACATTTTTCTCGCTGGGATCCCACAGATCAGGGACGAAGAATTTCACCTTGCGCCCCCGGCCGAACTGGCAAAGGGGGGCCTGCGCGATCTCCCGGTGAAAAACTTCACGCTCCGTCACAATGGTAGCTAAAACTGTCCTGGACATCAGGAATCGTTATTTGATGTCCGGAATCGTTATTTTTTAAAATGGAGGGAGTAGTGTATAGCATCGAACTTATCATCATCCTTTTCCTCTTGTGACCCCTTTAAATCCCACGATGGACATGCTTTTACAGGAGTGACAGCCAACACTAAATTACAATAAAGTACAAGTACGATAACACAGTAGTGTCTCACGAGTAGTAATTTGGGTATGGATAAGACTTTTTTTAATAATACGAATTTGGATATAAGGTCTGTACATATTAGGATATGTTTAATCTATGTCTAAGTTGTTATATTTTAAGATGAAAAAAATAATAGTTACAATAAATTGTCAATAAGTATTACAACTCGCAGAGCTCACACATGACACACTGGAGCCGTCGTATCACATGAGAGTTAGTGAGTGACACTCCGACACAACTAGCTAGCTACCAGCTCAAGACAAGTTGAACCCTACTCTCCTGTCGATGATGCCGCCGAGCGAGGAAGCATCAGATGGCCGTGGCAACTCCGACGAGGTCGGCGCCGGCGATGGCGCCGCCAAGGCGCACTTCGTGTTCGTCCCCTGATGTACCAGGGGCATTTAATCCCGTCGGTGGACACGGCGCTGATGGTGGCCACCCACGGCGCTGTGGCCAGCGTCGTCGTGACGCCGTCCTACGCCGCGCTCGTCCGCCGCACCGTCGAGCTCGCGTCGTCGGGGCGGCGGCCCGGCTCGCCCGTCGACGTCAGGGTCGTGGAGCTCCCGCTGGACCTCGCCGCGGCGGGCTTGGTTGATGGAAGCGACGACGTCGACAAGATCCCCCCGGGGCTCGGGATGAACTACTTCCGCCGCGCGCTGCCGCTCCTCCGGAAGCCGCTCGAGCGCCACCTCCGCGCCGCCGGCGAGCCGTACCCGACGTGCGTCGTGGGGGACTTCTGCCTGCCGTGGACGCAGGAGCTCGCCGCGGGCCTCGGCGTCCCGCGTGTCTGCTTCTTCAGCATGTGCGCCTTCTGCGTCCTGTGCCAGCACAACGTCGACCGGTACAATGCCTTCGACGGCGTCGTCGGCGACGACGAGGCGGTCGTCGTGCCTGGCCTGGGAGATCATAGAAGGTTCGAGGTGACAAAGGCCCAAGCACCAGGGTTCTTCCCTATATCCGGCTGGGGCGACTATGGCGACGCCGTGGAGCGCGCGCTGGCCGCGGCCGACGGCATCGTCATGAACACTTTCATGGAGATGGAGCCCGAGTTCGTCGCAGGCTACGCGGCGGCCATGGGAAAGAAGGTGTGGACCATCGGGCCAGTATCTCTGTATCACCAGCACACGATGTCGCTGGCGGCGAGAGGGAAGACGGCGGCCATTGACGCCGACGAGTGCATCCAATGGCTCGACAGCAAGGATCCCAACTCCGTCATCTACGTCAGCTTCGGGAGCATCGCGCACAGGGATCCAGAGCAGCTCATCGAGCTCGGGCTCGGCCTCGAGGCTCGGGGCACCCGTTCATCTGGATGGTCAAGAACGCGGAGCTCTACGGCGACACGGCGCGCGAGTTCTTGCATGAGCTCGAGGCGCGCGTCGCCGGCCGCGGCATGGTCATCAGGGGGTGGGCGCCGCAGGTGCTGATCCTGTCGCACGCCGCAGTCGGTGGCTTCGTGACGCACTGTGGGTGGAACTCGATCTTGGAAGCTGTCGCCGCCGGGTTGCCCGTGGTGACATGGCCGCATTTCTCCGACCAGTTCTTGAACCAGAAGATGGCCATGGAGGTGCTAGGGATCGGCGTGAGCGTCGGCGTCAATGAGCCAGTGACGAAGGACATTGTGGTGGGAAGGGTGGTGGTGGAGAAGGCAATCAGGAGCATACTTGATGGAGGAGGAGAAGGGGAAGAAAGGAGAAGGAGGGCGCAGACGCTTGCGGAGAAAGCGAGGATGACAGTGCAAGAGGACGGATCGTCGCGTGACAATCTGTTTGATTTCATCAAGTGTTTCAAGGGTGAATAGAGAGATCGTTAGATTTTTCTTTTTTTTATGGTGAGATCGTTAGATCTTAGTAGTACGACTGAACTAACATTTTGTTCTCCCCCCCCAAAAAAAAGGAGAATGTCATTTTTTCTGTAAGTCGTAATTACTTTGAATTTTAAGACCTTGGTTCTCAATCCCTAGTCACATCTATGTTTTTCATGTGTTCGCATGTCAAAGGCATGAAACCGAACAATGAAAAAAAAACCGTGTTCTAAGATTGTTTATGATCATCTCAGATAAATGAGGGAGGTTTTCTTTCAAAGATATATATACCTTCTACTAGTTAAGAGGTAAAACCTTTAAACCGGTTCAACTGTTCAGAATAAAAGTGTACGGTCAAGAATGCCAAGACTTTTGTAGTCTGTGAGAGGTACATATATTGATAAACCTAAATGATGTTAGACAAGAGGAAGTATATACCTCTCGGCTAACATTAAGTGTCTATACATGAAGAAAAACATAAGAATATGTATAAATATTTTTTTTCATGAATGCAAAAAAGATTGCACGTCATTCTATTAAAAGAAAACAGTAACATGTTACACAATACGATAAAAAGAAACCATCGTAACAGCATTAGAGGAGGATAAAGAAACTGGCTTTTATAGAGAAGTGAACACCAAAGGAAAAAACAAAGGAGAGAGAACATAAAACTAAGGTAAGCTAAGCTAGACAGCTGCTATTCTTGTAGACAAGCCCTCAGGTGAGCCACGCCAACACTTGTCACTTATGCCTGTCATGCAAGGTCAACTCGACGACAGTAGACAAGACATGGTTGAACACGTGGGCATTTTTCTCCTTCCAAAATGCCAGGAGACCAACAACCACGAGGGAGTCAAATCCACAACGATGCATTTGCCCCGACGCTTCCTTGCTTGAAGCCACCAATTTTGGATGCAGGCCGCTCAGTCGAGACTCCTGTCAAAGTGGTTGATCACGTTGTGTATTGACATAAGGATAAACTAGCGTTCAGTTAGTTACTGATTGATTCTTCAGTTCCTCGCCCGCACTCTCAGTCCACGATCTGTTTTATTGCCGCACTCTCAGTCCACGATCTGTTTTATTGGAAGTTCGTTGACACTCATTGAGCTGCATCGACGTGTATATATGTACATTGAATGTGATCAATATAAGGCTGCGTTCATTCTTCTGGTTGAGAACTAATCTCTAGCACGTAAACGAAATGACTCATTAGCGCATGATTAATTAAATATTAGTTTTTTTGAAAAATAAATTAATATGAATTTTTAAAATAACTTTTATATAGAATTTTTTTAAAAAAACATATTGTTTAGTAGTTTAAAAACGTGCATGCGAAAAAAAGAGAAAAGTGAGTTGAGAAACTCAGCTACCGAATATAGTCTAAATGTGCGTTGCATCCCAAACTCTTTCAGAGAGTAATATCATCCTAACCAGTTAAGGAAAGCAGACTGAACCTAATTTATTGTCGGACAAAAACATAATCAAACGGAATGTGGTTCGTCGTCTCTCCGTCTCCTGAGCAAGAACATGTACATAGATATGAACTTCAATCCTGCCGCTTATGAAATTAATTTTGGTACCTCACTTATGAAGAACAGAGATAGCGTAACCTCAAGTGACGAGGAGGTAGGTACATGCCTCTTCAAAGGTTAAAGGTTAAGGTTAAGAAAGATCTATGCATCAGCCAGCTTCACTATCCGAGAGGATCACTCACGATACTGTATGATGGCAACGTCGTTTTTTCTCCGGGACATGATGGCAACGTAACGTGAGGCCGTAGATAAAGGATTCTTTGAATAAAGGATTTACGAAGAAATTTTATAGAATTGAAATTTTATAGTAAATTTTTTTATTTGGTCTTTTAATTGAAGGGATTAGAGTATTTTAAATTCTATAAAATTTCTATGAAATGGTTCATTATAAATAGGTTTTGAAAAAAATTTAACAATACATCTAACCAAGGGCGAATTCACTACCAGGACAGGTCGGGCGACTGCACAGGGCTTCCCAACGTCGCGTCATTGAAGATTAGTGATCTACTACGATAAAACGTCAGCGATGCTACAAATTTCCCGAGCAGTTGGGCCGTGGCAGTGGGCGCAAGGATCCAAGGTCGCAAACTAGCTCACGGCTGTGCCCTACAACCTGAATTTAGCTGTAACCCAAAGCCTTGTCGAATTACCTTCACATAATCACTTTCACATGTTGAGCCCACAGGCCACAGCCCAATATCCAGCAATATTGGAGCGGCAGCTTACAGCTCAGGAAAAGAATACCAAGGGATGGTCAAGCTGCTGACGCTACCAATCGATCAACTCGACATCTTGATGACTACAAATTATTTTTCGTCTAACAGACTTGATTTTCTTTTTCTTTTTGACTTTTCTTATCAAATTATTAATATACATCGACAGTGCCGAAGCAATATATAGTACAATACTCAAGTTATATAATAGTTGCTGTATTTCCTTTTTTAGAAAATATATGTGTGTGTGTATATATATATATATATATATATATATATATATATATATGCGTGTTAGACTATGTGTATAGCAATTTGAGCATGCAGACATCGTTTGAACAAACGTTCGGAAGTACTCTTCGCCAACTACTACCCCAACTTTTTTTGCAAATTTGAGCACATGCTTTCAAATTGTTAAATGATATATTTTTTTGCAAAAAATTTCTATTGAAAAGTTGGATTAAAAATCATATTGATTTATTTTTTAAGTTCTTTTAGCTAATACTGAATGAATTAACCAAGCATAGTGAAGCACTAATGAGCACGATACATTTTGCGTGCTTAGCGAATTAGTGTTTCTAACACACAACCTTAGTTAGGCTTGCCAATTATCCAGGCTTCGTGAAATTACTGGCTCCGCCACTAGGTATAACCTTTTAAAAAAAAAATTTTGAGTCTATATTTCTCATTCGATTCTTACGTTTTTTTTGGTCTAATCAAACGATCATTTCTGTGTTTTTTCTGCGTTTTGTAATCTTCTGTTTTACACTTACATTTTTATCAGAATCTTATGTTTTTTTTATTTTTCTATTTCTATAATTCAAAGGCCCTAAAAATTTTGGGTGCCCCATATAAATGATGTAAACCAGTGCTACCGAACACCCGGCGCAACGCAACAACAACACACAACCACACGTCAAACCCGCAACCATCTTTTGCAAGTCTGCATCGATCGATCGATCGATCGATCCCTCGCGTTCCACGGGGCCCCACGGCCCAAATCGAACACGTCACGTGGTGAACTAAGCAGCAGGAGGGACACACACGGCCGGCCCGGGGTGGGTTCTAGCTTGGCATTTTAATCATTTTGGAAAATATATTTTATAAATAAACCCCAGAAAACTTGCATAATGCACCCTTAATTGTGTTGTTTTTTACATGTTCCTAACTATTCTTTTTTCACGCGCACATTTTTCGGATTGCTAAATAATGTGTTTTTTTAAAAAATTTTTTATAGAAAAGTTGGTTGAAAAAATCATATCAATCAATTTTTAAGTTTTTTTAGCTAATACTTAATTAATAATACATAAATTATCGTTTTATTTTACACGTCGGATGAAAAGGTTCTCAACCCTCCTTGCTGAATTCAGCCTTAGCTGGGCTTTAATGTACGTTTTGGCACCAACCTCTAATACCTAGTAACAAATTTTTTTCTATCGCTCTTTAAATTCTATTGATCTATCAAATTTTAGAAAAAACTAACGTATCAATGTATTTTAAGTTTTCTAGAGGTAAAATATTATGTATTTTAAAGGACTAAACGGACTGAATGCTGCTGATCAAATGAAGACGCAAAGACGGGTACAATGGAGAGCGAAAAAAATATTGGGGCAATCATATCTATGGAGTGTGTCTTTTTTTTTTTGCCTAGGAAGGATGAATGTTTTGCAAACGTGATTGTCTTTTTTGCCTAGGAAGGATGAATGTTTGCATCACGGGTCAGGAGGCCCAGAGATCCTCGATTTGAAGTGTTGCTGTGGTCCTAAGCCGGCTCCTACTAGGAGTTTTGTTGACAATGGGTACGGGAGGGTGGACGAACCAGGACAAGCTGTACCGCACGGGCAGTTACATTTTTAAGACCTTTGATCAAAATCATGAATATCTCACATCTTATGTATGTGCTATAAAATTTGCCTCAAAATTTAAAACGTTTAGAGTAAAGTGTGCTCTAGGTACAACAACTTGAATAGCCCTTCAGCATCATTTCTTGTATACGACTATAGGAGTAGTCGCAGTCCGCTGGTCTATATACTACTCCATCGGCCTCACAAAACTCCACTTTTAGAAGTACAGAGTAGAACTTTAACATGAAAAAAATATCTTAGTAGATGTCCTTGCAGCGTGTTAGTGTCGGTAATATTGATTACAACTACATGTTGTAAACGTTTATCCTAAGATTTAGCATCCATTTATCCTATATATCTATACAAGTGATCCTCACTTACTGTAGTTATTATCAATTCTCTGTATTCTCGTGTTTTCACGTCATCCTATTTTCTGTGAGCTGTTAGATCCCAAACAAACACATCCAAATCGCTTACTAGCTCACAATGAACGCACATTGGGCCCAAGCCCAACACATCCCAGCTCCCTTCTCCATTCATCCACATCGTCGCAACCGCATCGTCTTACCCCGCGCCCCTAACGCTCCCTCGCCAGCTACCCCCCGCTACTCACTTGCACCAAGCACCACACGTGGGGCCTTCTCGCTGCTTCGCCTCCTCGTCCCCAGCACTCCACCTAGGTGGCCCATCTCTCCGTTTCCTGCATCTCATGAGATCATGCAGCCCCGCACAAGGTCATCGCCCCAAGTGTCGCAGGTGGCCCCTCATGCAGTGCAGCGGCAGCGGCAGCCTGTCTCAGTGTCTCTTCACCTCCTTTAGTGTCACGAAATCAGGAAACTTATGTTAGCCCACCGAAGAACCCACCTTCGCTTGGCTGACAAGTGAGATGGCTCCTCAACCAGTTTAATTAAACATTAACCACCTAAGAACCTTGAATCCGAAACTCTGTCCACCTAAGAACCTGAACACTCGAATCCGAAACTCCGTCCACCCGAGAACCTGAACACTCGAATCCGAAACTCCGTCCACCTAAGAACCTGAAACAGAACCCCTTTCGGGGTCTGTTTCTGCATCGCTTTCGGTTTCCCCGGTTCTGAGTTCCTGTGTGCATGGGAACTCAGAACGAGCAGGCCTCCGAAACTCCCCGGTTCTAAGTTCCTACGCGCATGGGAACTCGGAACAAGCAGACCTCCGAAACTCCATCCACCTGAGAAACTGAAACAGAACCGCTTTCGGTTTCCCCAGTTCTGAGTTCCTGCGCGCACGGGAACTCGGAACGAGCAGGCCTCCAAAACTCCGTCCACCTGAGAACCTGCACGGGTAGGCAGGCGATTAAGTTTTTGGGGAGCGTGTTCTTCGTGCGACTGCTCGACACTGCATCCTCTGCATCACGATCTTCTTCCTCTACATCAACATGTCGACCATCCCAAGCACTGGCAACGAAGCGATGATGGCACTGGCAATGGAGGAGCAGAGAACGTCAACATCAACAGAGGCAACACCATTGCCTCATCATCCTCTGGAGCATTTTCTAGGTATATCACTATTCTCATCTTGGTGTTAAACATGTTTTTAGATGCTATTGTTCCTGTTAGCATATTCATGTTTATCACCATGTTAGAATCACTATCTATTGCGTATGTCATGTTTATTGTGTTATATTTCTGGATTAAAATATGCTGAATTATGACTAGATTTCCAACATACTGTTGGCGATTCCCTCACTACTCTTTGGGGAAAAAATATTGATGTTCTTAATTTATACTACAATTGATATTTCTAATTAAGTGTAGCAGACCTTATATTTAGAAAAGAGTTGAGAATATCAAAACAACCTACATTTTTAATTGATGAAGGGATTAGTATTAATGAGAAAACAAACAACAAAATACTAATTGATTACACAAACACACATACATTGGTAGTAGTAGCATGCAATGCAAGTAACTACTTTTATTACATATAACCTTGATAAGGCCTTTATTACTTAAATACATAACATGTTTAATTAGGTCTTCAGTGATAAATTTTTAGGCATTTATTGGCAACATTAGTTCTCATGAAGGCTCTATGGGTGCCAACCAGCAGATCCAGAACCGCTTCCCAAGCCACTCCCAGAACCACTACCACCTGGACCGCTTTGCCCACCACCGTCGCCACCACCTTGACCACCTGCCTGAGCATACCCACCACCGTATGGCCAATATCCACCATTATAGGGCCAATATCCACCAGCTTGACCATACCCAGAGCCAGAACCTGAGCCCTGCCCAGATCCACCATTTTGTCCACCGCCGCCACCTCCACCTTGCCCTCCACCTTGAGCATATGCACCACCACCACCATAAGGACCATAGTAAGGACCATATCCCCCAGATTGACCATAGCCAGAACCTGAACCTGAACCAGATCCGGAACCACCATTTTGTCCGCCGCCACCGCCTCCACCTTGGCCGCCTCCTTGAGAATATGCATTACCACCATAAGGACCATATCCACCAGCCTGACCATAGCCATAACCGGAACCAGAACCGTACCCAGACCCACTGTTTTGTCCACCGCCGCCACCTTCACCACCACCTCCTCCTTGAGCATATGCTCCACCACCATAAGGTCCATATCCCCCTGCTTGGCCGTACCCAGAACCGAATCCGGAACCATATCCAGAACCACCATTTTGTCCGCCTCCACCACCTCCACCCCCACCACCCCCACTAGCATATGCTCCTCCGGATCCACTTGCCTGGCCATACCCTGAGCCAGAGCCAGATCCCCACCCAGAACCATTCCCTGACCCACCACCACCTCCCCCTCCACCACCGCCCTCGGCACTAGCATATCTCGCTACCCTTGCCGCATTGGACAGTCCAATGCTCAGTAGCACGATGAAGCTAAGAGCTACAAACTTGGTTCTAGCCATCTTGAGCTTTGCAAGATTGAAGGATGAGATGCATGGAACCGATGATAGCATGGGTACTTATAGTGGCCGGGGTCCATGCATGCAAGGCTGTAGTGCACAATGACACTTGGATAGTTGGATACTAGCTAGTTTAACAAAACGATGCAGTGTCCTTCACGAAGGAGGAATAGACAATATGGAGTTAGGGCGTTATGACTTTACAGGATAGGGCATGCAGACATCTCTTCTAACTATTACGTGTGGATCTAAGTTGATAAATGCGGCTAGTATACCACGCGCGCACTCTGAGAGTTCAGGCATTTGAAATGCAGGCGAGATTTGCCACTAGTATTAGAAATTCAGACAACATTTGTCTTTTCGTATACAAAGTCGTCGATCGTCGTACCAGCGACTTGACACTATACTACAAAACTATTAATTACGTGCCAATTATATGCCCATTAGCAGATAGCTAATTTGTCTAATACATGTAGCGCATTCCCGCACACTGTAGCAGTCTTAAACTCTGAAGTCTCTGAAGAAATCGAACGGTACTGTGTACTGCAGTGTTGACAAATGACAAGCCTACAGGTTGCGTATTCATGCAAACTTTGACTGCCAATATATATGTCAGTCTATCTTTCTGCCTTTGTTAAGTTCCCTACGTGTATTAGAAGTGCACCTAATCGGTCTGACAGCTCTAGCTATTGACTCGTTCAATTACAGACTGCATATGATTAGGCCGAAAGCCCATCGATCAGAGAGCCGTATGTACAACTGTAGCTGCTTGATCATAACTTTACTTCCTAGGTGTGTAAAATTGAAATGGATTAGGACAGACAGTGCTTACTTCTTAATGATCATTGCAGAGACTTCCTCTTAAGAAAACGATCTTTTTTTCTTTTTGCAGCTGCAACTATGCATGACCTTCAGAGTGAATGTCTAGTTGTGATCAATTAATTCTCCAAATAGTCTATATGCAAGTGCATAATATGATCGTGCTCATCTTCATTGAGAGAGTTGACATCATCGCTCTTCCAGCGATTGACATCATCACTCAGATCAACGAGCTGATCAGCTGAATCATCAAGTAGATCGGAGTAATTTTCACATATATAGCAGTAATTAATATGCGTGAGAGCTAGCTGGCGCACAAACATTTTACTACGTTTACCTCGAAAAAAGGAAAGCATTTTACTACGAAAATTAAATGGACGCACGCAATTAAACTGAATCAGTTCAGTTAGACTTGCTGACGAGCTGTTAAGCATTCAGACATTGAGAGTTCGTAAGCATAACGTGCATTGGCCTTAAGTCATTGACCATTACATAAGAGAAATTTTATATAGCTAGATCGGTTAATTTGTTGATTGACAGTGAGGTGAACTCCGAAGTGAGCTTCCTCGCAACTCGCAAGTTACAGCTAGTCCGAGCCAAGTTGCCTTGTCGACGAACTGAAACCTACGGTACTACAAGGCCATGGAATACGGGCCTGGATGGTCCAACTTAACATGCGTTGCCGCCAGCTGAATCCGCGAGGCCACCCGGTTGCTAGTCAAGCAGCCCAAGAGAACATAATAATCTCGCAGGCCAAACCCAAAAGAAGGGCAGAACGAATAAGGCTCGCACGCAAAACGGTTAGGATTACCCATACATTTGTCGATAAATTTTAATCTAAAAATTTGACCGATATAATTATAATACAATTAATGTAATTACATTATAACTTGTATGTAACTATGATATAACTTATATATAACTTTTAAAAATCCCTCCATAATATACTATTTTTGTGAGATAAAGGTTGTGGGACCGAATCCTCTTACATGTGCATACGTTATGTTTTTTTCTTCCTCACTTGCACTAATCTTAAAGAAATCTAACGATTCAAAATCATATGAAAGTTACATACAAATTACATTATAGTTGCATGTAAGTTACAATATAATTACACTACGATTGTACTATAATTACATTTGTCAAATTTTTAGGAAAAAAATTTGTCGACAAATATATAACAAAATTAAAATGATTCCTATGGACAGGGAGCAGGAGAACTAACAGGGAGGAAATGTAAGATCAACCGGATAAAATCATGCATGCCAATGTCATATTGTGGATTTGGGATACTCGATCTGAAAAAGTTTGTGAGGGCTCTGTGAGTTAGATAGCTATGGTACAAATGGAAGGTGCTAGGAAAATCTTGGGTGGCTACCCCGTGTGATGACACGGACAAATTACTCTTCGCGGTATGACGATAGCATCCACGATAACAATTGGCAATGGGACACAATGGGATGCGGCCTGGCTCAATGAAGACGCCCCAAAGATGTGGTGCCACAAGTGTACGCGATCTTGAGAAGAAAAAACATGACGCTACTGCAAACCATCAAAAGTAACACATGGATACAAGACCTTAACCTTTTATCTAGAGTAGTAACGGTTGAGCTTCTGGACTAACTCATCACCCTATGTAACATTCTCCAAGGCGTACACCTAAATGCTAATGAGAAGATGGTATCACCTGAAAGCTAACAACCAATGGATTCCTTGGAGCGGTTAGCATAACTACGATATGATAATCTGGAAGCCATGTGCTCCGAGAAAATGTAAGCTTATCGCTTGGCTGATCATGCAAAACCAAGTGTGGACAGCCGGTAGACTAAGGACCTGTGGCTGACCAAACAATACCTATTGCCTGCTATCCAAGCATATCCCAAAGACCACCCCAACGAACAGAGCCTAATTCCGTAGCCCCCTAAACACCTGTACAGTTTTTCTTTTCATTTTTCATACATGTACATTACTTTTCTCTTCCTTTATTCAATAAAATTGAAATAATCCGTGTCGATTCGTTAAAAAAAAGTTGCACGCCAGAAACAAAAAGATCTTGAGAGAAAAGGTATATTACATGTACAGCATATTTTTTTGTGAGGAATATACATGTAGAACATATCAGGAAATTTCTATTTCTAAAAATATATCCAAACATATGATCTTTTGCACACTGCATGAGTGCAATATAATTGACTCAAATATGTTAGAATATAATTTCTCACAAGTAACGAGTAGAAAAAAATGACGAAATAAGTGTAGCTCAACTAGACTTGACACGGATGCTGACTAATTAATTTTTATTGGTATGCGACGTACATGTTTGCAGCGGTAAAATGGTAAAACTTATCATATGTTGTCCTAATCTCTTGGAGGTCGACGGTTAAATTCATCATAAGATGTCCTAGTCTCATGTGTATATGAGCAATTATGTTTGTAATGTTTTTATAAAAATGGTAGAAAAAATAAATTAGTTCATGGTACAACACAAAACACAAAAATAATAGAAAAAATAAATTAGTGCACGCTGCAACACAAATCACACTGTCCCACCAATGAGACCCTTTTCATAGTAGCACTCTACTTAAATTACGAGCTACCGAAGAATTCCACAGTACTATACTTAACAACAGATGAGAGGTAGCGACAACCATAAACTAAGAAAAGAACAGTGTCCAGCTGTAAGTATGTAGAAGCTTGTTTCGCATGTGCCCCCGGCCAATATTTTACCCTCTCCTCTTCTAGAAATTTCGTCGCATATATAGTTCTTACCTACCTGAAGCTAAACAACAATTTCCATCGCCTCCCTGTTCCTTTTCCCCTAGAAAACCACCCGACCAACAGAGTAAAAGACGAGCAGAAACCTTACGAAAACCGAAGCTCCCCTCCTGCTGCTAAAAATTTCCGCTCCAAGTGACGCTCCGGTAGGTATTGACAGGGACAGGAACAAATTACAAATCACTTAATCATGAACCCATCCAAAAACCCCAATCCACATCGCCGCTGAAATCGCCGATCAGCAGCAGCAGATGATGACTTGTTGGAGTTCGCATGCATGTGTGTACCTGCAGATCAAATGTGAGATGATCAGATGAGAGGCTGAGAGCAGCAGTAGCGTCGTTGCGAAAACACTAAAAAAATTATTGGGAGACAGATGAATCGCTAGAACTAGAACGAGCTACGTGTAAGCAGGGCAGGCGAGGATTAATCAAACGGGAAACGGGGACGCATGATATGCATGATAGGGCGGCCATCTCCTGGTGGCGTTGGGTGATAGGAGGATTGGGGATAGAAAAAAAACGGCCAAACTGCCTGCCAGCCAAGCCAAATGTGGCTCACCAGTGGTGTTTCCCAAGATGCCATGGGAGGGAAGGAACTCAACTCCTGTGCAAGGGGAGCGAATTGACGGGCGGAATGGCACAAACTGATGGCTCACCGGGTGTTGGGGTGGGGTGGTGACAGCTGTGTTGGTGATGACGTTTTAGAGCAAACTTTAATGGTATAGCCAACCATTAACTTTAAATTATTTATAATCAATCTAATAATATATAAATACAATAATTATCTATAAATATATACTACATCATTAATACCTGATCATATCTTATACATATACAATGTCTTGAAATTCATATTACAGCTGGTTATAAATTTATAGTTTATTTTTTCTCTCTCTTTTTTTTTATCTCTTTTATACGTGCTAATAGCTGGTTTATGAAGTAGTGTGTTATTGTACTTGCTCACTTTTAAAAGTCTTTACCGTATCCAAAAAGCGCGGGGGATTCAGATTAGAGGTGGGGTTATTAGCCGTTCTTGAACATGGTGGGACCCGGGGTTAGAGATGGGATACCGGGAATAAAGGACGATTTAATTCTAGTTTGGACTTTGCACTAGTTTGTGACGTCGGTAAAAGACTTAAGATCGTGTTCTTTTTAACTTATTCATTAGATTATTAAAATAAATTATTTATTTAACATCTCTAAAAGTTAGTTTTTCTCAAAAAAATTTCTACTATTGCATTTGTTGGAGAAGTCCCATTCCTCTGGGACCCTAGATCACTATAGGCCCACAAGATCATTTACTCTCACGTACAGAATTCATTGTCAGATCAGAAACCACGAAAGTGAAAAATGACAGTTTGCATGGGTCGAGAATCGGAGCCCCCTCAACCGAGACCCTGATGTCCTTTAAAGTTTACTTTTACAAAGTATCAAGGAAAGTGTCGAGACCTACAAAATATGTATCTATAAAAAGAGTATGGACATCTACATATTCAATGTACTGAAGTACATGCATCTTATCGTTGGCATATCCTCCAAGGCTACGTCCATTATGAACTCCTTTATTAGCGACATCTTCGAGAAGTTTGTCAAAGTTAACAAGACATCTCATCAAGCGGCAAGGGAGCGTGTGAGGCCTCGGGAATACTTGCGGGCCCCGGGCGCGACAGTGCCCCGGGAGTGCGATATGTCCCGGGGATACAGCAGATCGAGGCACTGTTACAACCCTAAAATAAGATTTAAACATATTATTATTATCCTTAAGGGCGAGCATGGCGAAGCATGCTGCTTGGGCTTAACCTAGGATCGGCGGTGATGGCGCTCGCTGCCTCGGGTTTAGCTCGGAATCTTCTCTCGGTGGTCTACAAAGGATGGTGGGCCCGATGATTGGACGGCGAGCAGTGGCATTAAGTCATAGCAAAGCGGTGCTCACGAAATTATAGCTCAAGATTACAGCTCGATTACATGTAACAAGGAGGTGGCAGGACGTGAAGCGATCAAGCTAGCCATGTCACCCAAAGGAACAGGGACGGAGCGACATGCCACGCACCGATGAGCAGTATGTGTTGCCGCGAAGTCATAAGGTGCACGGCCAATCCACTGTGTCCCTATCTGGACTCACCGGGCTTGGTTTCAGAACAGATGGTGCAAGAAGACTTCTCCAGTTGTCTCGGTTCCTCTGCTCAGCTTCCTCGGGGCACAAGCGCATGCCCGTTCAGCAGCAATGATTATGTTCAAACGGATGTGACAAGGAAGACAATGATAAGACCTAGCATAGTCACTTCCCCATGCAAAAATATAAAGGTCGGCTCCCCTTCAAGTATAAAAGGAGGAGTCGAACTACTTAAAAGGGGTTGGATGATTGAAAGAACAAAGCGGTAGAAGAACCCTAGCTCATCTCATTGCAAGAATGCTATGTAACACATACAACACACATAGTCCCATCTACTCGTGTTACGCTTCCGAACGGCCCGAACCTGTATACTTGATCATGTCTTTGTGTTTCTTCTTGTGAACGAGCTCGATCTCAACTCGCTCCCTGGCCAAATCACTCAAAGAGGAGTACTTGCTTCCCTACTAGAGGAGATCTATTCTCCGACAACATTGATTAGACCACTTTATTTAAGCTATTTGTTAAATTTATTTTAAAAATATTTAATCTATCCCTAGTCAAATTGATAATCCATGTTAATAATCTACCCAATAATCTAAATCAAATAGGGCCGGATTAAGGGGCAAATCCCTTTTTTGGCTTGATTTCCTTCTCACGGTGATTTTAGTTGATATGACAATGGTTTGGATATGGTGATTTTTTTTTTCAAAACACCATACAAATACAGAGACGCATATACATACGTGTACATCCTATCCTATGATCACCTCTAGATTGTGCCAGTATATCTTTGTTGATGAAGTGGTCACTCACCATAGGCGTCTTGTTGTAAACGGCTATGTTACTTACCACTATAAAATAATTAACAATAAATACGAACATCACTGTCAAGTCTAAGACTTAAACTTGAATTGTGATATCATTGAATAGTAATTTACACTCTTCGTCTGTTTATTTTTTTTAGCCTATCTAATTTGAATCTTGAAACATGATGTTGGTATTGATTTTAGGATTTTTTACTGTAGTTTATTTCAGCACTGGTTTTTAAACCATGAACAATCTGTATTTATACTTTTAAAAGAGAGTAATGGTGATGGTGAGATGAATCTGTCATCACCTCATCACCAACTCCATACTTTTCATGAAAAGGGAAAATTATATTGTGGAGCCAGAAGATCAACATGTCAATCGGCCCTAGTATTAACTCCCTACTTTTGCGAGAAGGAAAAAGGACGATATGAGCCATATGGTCCAGATGTCAATAACAAATATACGTCGAAATTAAGAGATAGCATATATAAAAAAATAATGGTAATAATTGATTAATGATATTTTTATTTAATTAAAATCCTATTGCAACACACAAGCAATATGCGTATAGATATAAAAGTTTTACACATAAATATTTTTGTTTTGCTTAGTCATAGCTCAACCAATCAAACACTAACACCAGCAAAGCTCAGAGAGCTGGAAAAATAGATCTGTTTATAAGACTTGGTATTGCCTCCAAAACACACGTCCATATGTTGAAACTCAAGCAAAAGGGAATTGCTACATTTCAGTGGGTGCCTGAAAATTTGTACTAAGTTTTAGTTACCTAAAAATATGTATTACTATGCCTAAAATTATAGTGCTATACAATGTGCAATTTTTGTTTATTTTAACTTTAATTTGTTGTTGTATGTGGTTTTACTTTATTTTTATCTATGTTTTAATATTTTCATATAACTTTGTAATTTTTTATGAGTTATAAGTTTTGTCATGTGCTTTTGTAATTTCTGTTTGTTAGAATAATTTATTGTTAAGTCATTGGATATTAGTAAGTAATAACTAATAGGGTAGTGATGAGAACAATTGGGTTATCATATAAGGGATGCAAAAAATGTGGCTGAAATTTTTAAAAATTTGGGTGCAATGAAATCTAGACACCGCGAGAAAAATTTACGATCCATTCCAAAATTTCCTGAGACAAACAAAACAATTTAAACTAGGGATGGGGTTTATACAATTTAGTTGAACTAGAGTTAGTTATTGCATAGCCGTCTGCTTACCCACGTACACGTACGTCAAAGTTCAAACCATCCATGCCCCCGGTTTTTTTTAATAAGCCTAAGACCAACCTAACAAATTTGCAACGCAAGAAATATCCTCCGAGACTCTGTTTGGTAGAGCTCCACATCTAATATGGAGCTTGAGCTGTAATTTGTAAAGCTGAGCTTCATCATTTCTACTCCACTCTTGAAAACTAATTAAGGATCTAGCTAGTAGTGTTTATTTTAGCTCTAGCTCTATAAGACAAGGATCTGGACCTGGAGCCTTGTCAAATAAATTATAACAGTGATACTTCAACTTTTTGAAGAAAAGTATTTTGCGTAAGTGGGTAACTATAGGGCTCTGTAGCATATACTGAGCCGTTTGTACCTAGGGGAAAATTCTATATGGGATACAAGTGTATCAGTGATACGGGTCAGGGGTACCAAGACTAGAGGGATGAGCGGTCCCTTGCACCCACGTGGCGTTTCTCCCAGAGGGGTCGGGCCCGAGGGTGACGTGGCGGCTGCCCTCCGTAATCCCCCCAGGGTCGGGCCGCTCCCAAACCTCCCCCGAGGGTCGGGTCGCCCTGACCCCCTCTGCGCTGGTGCCGCGTGTGCGAGGTTAGGTGAGCGTGGCCAGAGCTCATCTAACCGTATTAATGGCGGCTCAGTCGAGCGCACCACGCCGCATTTAATGCGGCGTGACGTGTGCGTGGCCAGTCTACGACCGGTCACGGTGATTGATCGGTCGTAGACCGGTTAGATCACAGGTGAGACGGCGACAGGGCGCCAGCACGCTACCCGCGCGTCAGGCGGCGTGCGGCACGCCTTGCCCCGTCCCATCAGAATGATGAGAGCCTTTTGTCTCTCGTCTCTTAGCCGGAGTTGGTATGCCAGCCCCGGTCAGATGGTTTTCGTTTCCCGATGCGAACGAAACACAGAAGTCTTCATCCATTTAATGGAGCTCGGCACGGGCGTCCCCTGGGTCAGTCGCCTGGCGGGACGAGAGCCATGCTGCGTCATCTGAGCGTGTGGCTTCCGAGTCAAGTAACAAGACATCCATTAAATGTAAAAGAATGTTTTCCTTTTCTCTTAGGCAGCCTTTCGGCCCATGTGGTAGCCCCTTGATATATAAAAGGAGGTCCAGGCCTGAGGGGGGAGGACCGAGAGCAGATAGACAGGAGAGAAAGGGAGAGCAAGCACTTGTATCCCCTGTTTTCTAGTCACATATCTACAAAACATAGGAGTAGGGTATTACGCTTCCCAGCGGCTCGAACCTGTATAAACGCTTGTGTCTCTGTCTCTCTCTCTTGCAATCAGGAGGAAACGGATTTCACCCTACGCCCCTGGCCGGACTCACAAAGGGGGCTCTCTCTGTCCCCCGTTGAAGAGTTAACCCTCCATCAAAGTGGGTAATCCTACTATCTGCATAGAAAACTAGCTTAGTAGTTCATTTTTCAAATGGTAGTATAAAATTTGAAAGAAAAAATAAATCAGAAGTGGGATAAGTAATAAAAAAACCGCTTAGCCGCCCCACTTAAATCCATTCCATATATATAATGGAACTCCTCAACAAGGTTTGCTTCAAACCAACCAAATGTAATGTTTTTCTTAAAAAAATATACCTTAATATTCTTCATTAATCTAACATATAAGCTTATGGGCTTGTTTGGTTTAGTACCCTACCAAAATATTAGTAGTACCAACATTAGGTAAGTTTGATAATACCAATATTTTAATAGGGTAGAGTTGTAAATGAGTGTGTTTGGATTTATGTCAATTGAGAGCTAAATTTTAATTATGGTGAAGAATGTTCTATAATTGTGCCAAATTGAGTATGGGCATTAAGAAAATGGCTTAAAACCAAACCATCACATTTACTATTCAAACTAAAAAAAATTTGATATGGTACAATTTGGTATCAAACCAAAACGGCTCTACATCTAAACTTGATCAAACCAAATGGAAAATTCTACTGAGAAAACTAAAATAACAAAGAAATGCGGTTACAGAAACTTCTCTCGTTTTTCCATTCTATTTCGACATAGACTGAATTAGGATCGAAATGCTGTACAGTTGTAAAGAATCTCTTTGCTGCTATTTTTCTAAAAAAAAACTGAACTATTTACATGTGTTTTGGATGGTCTGGAAACCAATATACTTAATTTTAGAAATGAATATAAGATTTTTTTTTAATTGTATTCTACTTAGTTTTCAACATTAGCTTTTAAATCACACTAATAACATAAACATAAATAAAAATTTTATCTATACATTATTTTTATTATTTAAAATTTACTTTTTTTGGCTCATCAAGTTATCATCTTAACTCAATTGGTTAGGTTCCTTGTGATGGAACCAGCCCACTCGATTTCAAATCCTAAATTTAACACGAATGCTCGCATTTACAACTATTTATTATTTCAGTGATAGATACGTATCCATCGACAACAAGACATCCATGATGACTTTGTCAATATAATGATACAGTGACGGAGCCAGAACAAATTAGAGGAGGGTGCACCACTCCACTGTATATTAGTGGCACATGGAATTTTGAAGTCATGATATACAAGATAATGATAGACTATCGATTGTTAAACATTATACTAGAAGATGGCTAAGTGTATGATGCAAATGTGATTAAAAATTTCTACTAAAAATATGAAGTGAAGGGGGGGATAATAAAAAATATTGGAAAACATATTGATGCATTTCGTTGTGTTTGAGTGGAGGAGAAAAGTGAAAAAAAAGAAGATACATAAAACGAAATGAATCATTAGCATATTATTATTTAAATACTAAAAATTTTAAACTTGAAACATGAATTAATATGATTTTTTTAAAGTAACTTTTCTATAATTTTTTTACAACAATCGCATGGTGTAAGTACAATTTAAGAAATATGCGTGTGAAAAAAAAGGATTTTTTCTTTTTTTCTCATCCGAACGAATGCAGGGGCTAGTGTCATAGCTCCTGAAATTGAAATATTAGTACTTAGGATGAATATAAGCATATACTGGTGGTACGCATGATCAGTAAAGTGATAAAACAAAAGAACAAAGCAGCAGGCTCGTGCAGCAAGCCTCGGTTGAACGCCTGCAGCTAAGTTCCCTCGCGGCCATGCGCCCGTCTCGCCGCGCTCTAGCAAGCCGTCGGGGGTGCACGCAACTGAGATAAGGCTATGTCTTTTCTGCGAGTACCAGCTTATCTCGTTTTCCATGTATACGTTTTTCAAATTGTTAAACGGTATATTTTTTTTTCAAAAATTTCTATACGAAAGCTATTTTAAAAAAATCATACTAATACATTTTTCAAAAAAAATTAACAAATATTTAATTAATCATAAGAAAATATGTCACTCTATTTTGCGTACGCGGAGGTGAGTTACTAACCTTATCTCTCGAACACAGCCTAAAGAGGTGCATACGTGAAAAAAAACATGATATCAAGCACTAAAAACAGAAATCCATGAGGTTCATATGCACCCCTCGGTCTACGTAGCTTCGTCTCTGTAAAGATATGCTGACTTAGTCTTTTAAAGATAAGATATGTGTTCGTTCATAGAGATAATTATACGCATGTTATAAACATCTGTATTTATACCGTGTGTAAAAAAAAGTTGTCATCTGTATCTCAAACAGCCATAGCGGTCCTCCTGAACACACACACAGGAGGACCTATGGAGCATATCCGCATATACCGCTGCCTACCCTCGTTTCAAGCATCTCCTTGTGCTGCTATTGATGTTGATCTGGTCAGTCCGTTCGCACGCGGGCGGTACGGATGCATCCACTTTTTTCATCTCTCCGTTGGGCGCACGCTAACGTTTTCATCTCTCTACATCATGCAGAGCCCGACACGTTGCGCTGTCTCTGCAGGTGCCCTATAATCGGAGGCATCGCTATTCTACGCCGGTAAAACGAATGCTAAGCACACTCACCAAAAGCTACACAAGAAACAGCATACTTAGTGCCCAAGGTTAAGTTTTGTACAAATAGTTATACAGCTACATTTAAGGATGGAATTTATAGGCACCTGTTGCACACCCTTTTGAACAGCATTTTTATCCTGCAGATTGTGCCTTAAAGTTTAATTTGATACTCATTTTATCATTAACCAAACTACCTTGGTAATAATACGTACTCTCAACAACTCATTGTACCTCTGTAACCCAACCAAACATGTACTTGTTTCAATTTTTCTCCCAAATTTTAGAATAGGTTATTTTTCTATTTTTATTGTTTATTATTTCTAGTGGACCATTTACTCATATTTGTAAGTATATACCTCTTCCACAGTACAATTGAATTGTGATAAGAATTTTCTCTAGTAACAAGAAAACTTGAATTTTCCTTTTTCCCAACTTTCCATAAGTCGGTAAGATATCACAAAAGATGTAATTTACGTGATGCACCTATTGCATGGAATTATTCAACTTTATCACTTTACATGCTCGACACTACTGTTTATGGAGCTGTCTAAACTGAGCTCTATCTCTCTAATTTATTTTGTGAGAGCACTCCAGTCAGCTCTATTTTTATTTTTAGTGAAGCTAAAATTATTTAGCTGGATTTTAACTCTAGGAAAGGTGAAGTTGGAGCCTTCGCATGACTAGCCATAAGATCTTGAGATGTAGCTGGTTGGTAGCCAGTTTTTAAAAATCTAAAAAAGTTAGGTTTTACCGTTTATAGCTTTTCATTTATTTTCGGTATTCTATAACTACAACTTCTCATGATTTGATTCTGAGAAAACTGTAGCTGCCAGATATTTTTTCAAACAGGCCTGCATAAGCTCTGTAAGAAAGACCCCCAAAATTTACTGACGGTGTAGAGCAAGACTGTGCGCGGGGCGAAATTGGGCGTTGAGACCGTGCGGATAGCGCCCCGCTGTCCTCTGACCGATAGATAGGGGGCGCTTTGTCCGTCTCCGGCGCGCGACACCCACTTTAATGCCCCCGAGGCGACACCTGTCCCTCCCCCGCCGCGATCGCCTCCCTCAAAGCCGCACCAACCGCCCTCTCTCCACTCCCCACCCTTCGCTTTTCTAATCCAATTTCCTAATTAAACTGGATTTCCCCTTGCTAATTCGGGCATCACTCCCCCAACTAATCACACTCCTCGCCCCTGTCGCTTCCGCTTCTCGTATTTATAACCCCGCTTCCCTTTCTTCCTCCTCTCATCTTGGTTGGTTTCTTCCTAGTTGGGGCGAGGATTTCGGTGCGGGTGTGTGGATTTTGGTGAGGGATTTTGAGTTGGGAGAGCCTGAGAGGAGGAGATGGAGTTGCCGGCGGATGGGAGCGCGCTGGCGAGGCAGGGGTCGATCTACTCGCTGACGTTCGACGAGTTCCAGAGCGCGCTCGGCAGCGCCGGGAAGGATTTCGGGTCGATGAACATGGATGAGCTGCTGAGGAACATCTGGACGGCGGAGGAGTCACAGGCCATAGTGACGGCGGCTCCGCCGCCGGCGGCGGCGGTGGCGGCGGTGGCTGGGGACGCGCAGCAGCAGCCGATCCAGAGGCAGGGGTCGCTCACGCTGCCCCGCACGCTGAGCCAGAAGACGGTGGACGAGGTGTGGCNGTGGCGCGACATCATGGGCTTCGGCGACGGCGACGACGACCCCGCGGCGGCGGCGGCCCCATCCGCGGCGGCCCCCGCGCAGCAGGGGCAGGCGCAGGCGCAGCGGCAGCCGACGCTGGGGGAGATGACGCTGGAGGAGTTCCTGGTGCGCGCCGGCGTCGTGCGGGAGGACATGGGGCAGACCATCGTGCTGCCGCCGCAGGCGCAGGCGCTGTTCCCCGGGAGCAATGTGGTCGCCCCGGCCATGCACCTCGGGAACGGGATGCTGCCCGGGGTCGTCGGCGCCTCCGCGGCGATGACGGTGGCGGCACCAGCCACGCCGGTGGTGCTGAATGGGTTGGGGAAGGTGGAGGGCGGGGATCTCTCGTCGCTGTCGCCGGTGCCTTACCCATTCGACACCGCGCTTAGGGTGAGGAAGGGCCCTACCGTCGAGAAGGTGGTGGAGAGGCGGCAGCGGCGGATGATCAAGAACAGGGAGTCAGCTGCTAGGTCTCGCGCGCGGAAGCAGGTGAAGCCTCTCTGTTCTTCGACTGCTGTAGGATGATGTAGCAATCTTATGCCCTTCTGCTTGATTAATTAGTTCTGAAATGCGATCCGAAATCAAGCTCAGTGGTGCCTATATTTGGTATGCCTCTCGATAATGCTGTACTTTATTCACATGATGTGATCCCCACTTCTAATTCAGCTTGTAGATGTTAATTTATGCCTAATAGCCACTGCAAATAGCAAGTTAGCGTCGTTAAATATTGTCGAACCACAGAGGATAAGAATCTATGTGTGAATAATCCATGGTTCAAGTTGACGCTCTCGGATTCAGAAAGATGATGGGTGCCTTTGTTCATTTCGGTACACTGGCTGAGCAGTGAGTTTTTTTTGGATCGACTGTTGCTGTGATAGGGATGGCATGCTCACCATGAAGCTTGGAAGGACAATCTGACAAGACCAATTCGAGAAATAGTAACTTTCGGTCATCTTTTTTTAAAAACTTGTGTGGGGGTAATAGGCCTTTTTTATGTGCAAGTTGTGCTGCCATGATGCAGTCATATTTCTATAAAAGCTATATACTTTTATTGTTCTAACATGGTCAAGTCTTTCTGATAATCTGCTTGACAGAGAATAGTTCTAGACAGTTCTGGTTGTGTTGCGAAACACAATTTTTGAACATTAAGTTTTGGCTTTCTGATATACATCAGGCTTATATAATGGAGTTGGAAGCTGAGGTGGCAAAACTGAAGGAACAGAAGGCTGAATTGCAGAAAAAGCAGGTATACCTGCTGTCATATAAAATTGCTTTGATGCATGCATACTATTTATTTTTTGTTTCTCTTACCGATTCATGTAATCAATTAGTGGTCCTTAGAAATCCTCTTGGATTTGGATAAGTTTCTTGCCACAAATGTCATATTTGTTTGGGGATTTGGGCTTACCAATGACTGTTGTTTTAATCTGCCCCTAGAATGCTTGTTGCTGGTATGGCTATATGTAGGTGACCACAAATAGCATTCAAATGTCCTTGTTGTATGTATTTCCTGTGGAATTTATCCGACCTTAATACTTGTTGGAGTTTGCACTTAAAAGGTATATCCTTTTAATTTGAACATTGATGGGGTTACATTAATTTTGTATTACTGTCGTGCAAACCTGTATTGAAATCCTATGCCATGTGGTATCTGCTTGTTCACACATTTTCAATGTGCCTACTGTTGTTATGCCAGTATGCATTCCACATCGTCTCATGATTTTGTAATTGAATAACTTAACAAAAGCACTAAACCTTTGCTTCTTCCAAATTCCTGACCAAAAAAAAAATCCAACAAGCTTTATTCACTTATTATGCTTCTAATTTGCAGGTGGAAATGATACAGAAGCAAAAGGACGAGGTAATGACCTTACAGTTTGGTAGTAAATACCATGGTTCCGAATTCACACTATGTTTGTCCTCATTGATACGGAAGTTGTCTATACCTCTTTTGGATCACTATCATATTTTCTTCTTTTTAAAAAAAAAAAAACAAGAGTAAGTTCATTTCCACAAACTTGCTGGTTAAGGGGTCTTTGTATCTGGGTGAATTTTTGGGGGGCATTCTGCAAATTTGGACTAAAGTTATACCCTCTATATCCAAACAGGCCCAAATTGGGGCAAAACAACAAGCTGACACTATTGAATCAATTCGTTTTTCTTGCTGTAAGCTCCTAAAACTAGTTGACGCCTTAGAATCTTCATGGCTGAAGTTTGTCAAAGTGCACAATGACAATAGCATTAGGTCATTTATTTGAGCTGCATGACATTTAAATTCTTTTTAATGAGCAGCACAACATGCATGCTTTCCCATTTCTGGCTGTGAGGTGTATTTGTTGTTATTGCATTTTTTGTGGTCATGTCAGAAAATATCTTACTACATATAGTTTAAATTATGTTTCAGAAATCCCTTATTGTTTAACCAATTGCCATCATAAATGTAGATGCTGGCGTTGGCCATATATTTCATGTCACTGACTCTGGCTTCTTATCCCTTCTCATTTTCTTTCCTGTATCATGTTATCTATGTAGGGTCATGGTGTTACATTCATCTTCGGTTTCTTAACACTTTAGTGACATCGACTTGTGGTTTTTTTTTCATAAAACAAATTTGAAGAAACTAACAGCGATATGCAATGCTGGAAAACTCCTGCCATTGCAATAGAAAATTAGCACATCATGATTTTCAGCTGTCACAGTGTGGACTACTTTGATGTATTTTTTATTAAAAAAAATGCACACTACTTTGTCCCACAGTCGTCCCTGTTGTCAAATAATTGAGTTTGCCATGGACAGAGTAAATGTCCAGATGTGCACCATTCTGGATATGGTATCGCATTTTGGGCACGCATGCTTGTAACACCAAAATTCCCTCTTGAGAACATACTACCCCATAAGCTCAAGTTTTCATTTTCAAAATCTAGTTATCTGCGATTCTACATTTCTTTAGTTAGTATGAGTGCAGTGACATATATGTAGTACCATCAGCTTATTTGTCCCATGTAATTAAGCATTCCGTAGTTGAAGTATTTTAGTTTTCTACCTTCTGTTTTATTTTTAACTAATCAGTTCAATTTTTTAACCAAAGAATGTTACTCTTTCACCAAGGAGATCTGAAGTGTCTTATTGGACATATAATGCTAAAACAACAAAATGGACATGGTAGGCTTGTCTGGGTCGTATCCTCAACCCAGTCTGATCTGGAGTATTAAAAAGAATCCTGACTCTAAATTTAGTCCAGCTCTACTATAGACTCTAGAATGAGCTTGTCCAGCATTCAAATTAAGGACACTAAAAGTAATAAAAGATGTCATGTTGGTTTGAATTTTGAAAGGCTGCATACTCTTATGTTACATAAATCATTTTGGTTTCTACTCCGGGGTTTCAAACAGTAAACCTCTGCCTTAATCATCCTGAAGTTTAAGCATTTCTTTGATTATAATCAGAATTGTCTCTGTTAGAAGGCCTTAAACTGGGTGCGTTTTTATGTTCTGACTTCTGATGATCTCACTGAAATCTGACAAAGTGTTTTCTAGCTGAAGATAGTACATTTTACTAGATGCTTAGCAATGGAGAGAAAGTTCTCTTTATAGATTCTTCTTTCCCTAACAGGAGTTTATCTATAAATGGGTTTTGCAGGTCATGGAGAGAATCACTCAGCAACTTGGACCAAAGGCAAAGAGATTTTGCCTCCGACGAACACTGACTGGTCCATGGTAAGTTGAAGTTTGCACAGCATTGACCAAAGTTAAGATCGTTGGCTTCCTTGGATGTGACCAATCGCCGGTGTATATATATCAGCTGAAGCCAGAGTCTCCGGTTTCCCCGTGGCGCTCAGCTTCAGAGTTGCTTCTCTCCTTGTTGGTGATGGGTTCAGTCTTTTGGACGGTCGAATGCTGGCGACGGTTACTCACTAGGTTTAGCTGCGAGATCGTTGCGTGAGCAAAGGCATACTATCTAATCTGTTTAACTCCTTATTTAGGCCATTTGGCAGGGGAAAACGGGGCATGCCATCTGTGTTGTTGTTTTGTGCAGCTGTTGCATCTGCTCTGTATGTTGCTGTTGCGTTGACATGTCATCCCGTTTAGATTCTGTTCTGTACCCAAGTTTAAGAGGATTCAGTTTCAGTAATCTGCGTGTAATTTGAGCTTTACAGTTTCCTTTCTTCCGGGTGATGTGACTGAAGAATATGCGAGACGAAGTTGCTGTCCTGCTAATGCACTCCCTGGTTGATTGGATGGTGGTCAATCTTGGCCTATTCATTCTCTCAGCCCAGCTGCTAATCCACATGAGTTGCGGAGAATATTTGACTAGAGATAGGAGATGGGATAGATTTATATATTATGTAATATTATGTAATAAAGTAAAACTCGGTCATAATATTGACTTGTGTTCTATTGTATGACTTAGAGTGGAGAATATTTGACTAGAGATAGGAAGTGGGCTAAATTCATATATTATGTAATAGAGTAAAACTCGGTCATAATAATGTTTGTGTTTTATGGCATGACTTAGAGTTTCGATTAAGTATTACCATATAATAGATTAAAAAACTGATGTCGTGTTTGGTTAGGTTTTTCTTTTTGTAACTCTGTCCCTTAACCTATATAAGGTGGACAGAGAGCCCTATAGGGGCATGATTATAATCACAGAGATATTCACAACTCGATCGTCAGATCAATATATACCCGACGAATATAATCCCCAAACAGAAGTAGGGTATTATCTCTCATTGAGAGGGCCTGAACCTGTCTAAATCCTTGTCTTTCGCATCCATCCATTTTAGGTCTCGTACGCTACCCTTTTTATTATTGCTGAATTTCAGTTTTGACAGTTGGTGCGCCAGGTAGGGGTTGCGCCGAGTTTTCCTTCGACAAGTGCGATGGAACCAATCTCCGATGATGCCAGATTCGTCAAGCTCGTTCTTTCCGTCTCGGATTCAATCCAGCCAGGGAGGTCAATCTCGGCGAGTTCGACGATTTAATCTCCGACATCATCGGGTTTTTTCTCTTCCAACTTATCGTTTTTTATTAGATTGATTTCTAATCTCAGATTAATCTCTTGATGTTCTTTGTTGTTGTTCGCATATAATTACGCGGCACTACTGAGGCGATTCATGCCGGTCATGGACTCGTGACGTTGCTATGCGGTCAACCGGCCACAAGCCTACTCCAACGCCGCGTTGTTGATTGCGACATCATCTTCACTGTCAGTCGTCTGCATCATCGCCGACTGGTTTCTTTGCCTCCACGGTTAGTGTACTCCCCCGCCGTTGCTGATGGCGACATTGTCTTCACCGCCAGTCGTCTCCGTCATCACCGACTGATTTTTTCGCCTCCATGGTTAGTGTACTCCGTCGCCGTTGCTGATGGTGACATTGTCTTCACCGTCGGTCACCTTCACCGTCACCGACTGGTTTCTTCGCCTCCACGGTTGGTGTACTCCGCCGCTGTTGCTGATGGCGACATCATCTTCACCGCCAATCATCTTCATCATCGCCGACTGGTTTCTTCGCTTCCATGGTTGGTGTACTCCGCTGCTGTTGTTGATGGCGACATCATCTTCATCGTCGGTTGTCTTCGCTGCCGCTGACTGGTTTTTTCGCCTCTATGGTTGGTGTACTCAGCCGCCGTTGCTGATGGCGATATCGTCTTCACCGTCAATCGTCTTCGTCATCGCCGACTGGTTTCTTCGCCTCCATGGTTGGTGTACTCCGCCGCCGTTTTTGATGGCGACATCATCTTCACTACCAGTCGTCTCCGTCATCGCCGACTGGTTTCTTCACCTTCATGATTGGTGTACTCCGCTGCCATTGTTGATGGCGACATCGTCTTCATCGTCGGCTGCCTCCGGCGCTGCCGATTGGTTGTTTCGCCTTCATGGTTGGTGGATTCCGTCGCCGATTGGTGTCTTCGCTACGTTGTTGGGCAACTTCAACTCCACCATCGATCGCCCCAACTGTTTTTTTGGTTGATGTCTTCGTTGCCATTGATGGACGACCTTGTCTCTAGATCCACCACCTCCGCCGTCACCGGTGCAAATACCAACAAGCTAAGTCATCATTAATTTTTTTCTTTATATGATATTTTTTTCTCCTCTACCTCACTACATCAACTAGTTCTCAGTTGAGCAGTGAGTCAGGGGTTACAGATGTTATATCATATTTTTACAATAATTTTCATAATATTTATCTTGATTGCTTTCGAAATAATCCGAGTAAAAAAAGTGTTGATCGAGTTGTGCAGCTCTATTTTTTGATGCTTTCTGTTTGGTTTGTCGACGGATGATTGCTTTTGAGCTGATTTCTAGCACCCGGGGGCTTGTTGGGTAGAGTGTATAACATAAGGTGCTAAGTATTACTCGGACAAAATCAAAAGCATAAAGATAAAATAATTTGTTTTCTGCTCTTAATAATTGCAAAAGTACCTGAGTAGTAAATTCTAATCCGTGAAGCTTTGTTCCATGAATGACAAAATCATGTCAATGACTAGTCGGGTAGAGTGTTTAAACGTAAGGAGTCATCTACTCGGGAAAATCAAAATCGACAAAAGAAAAAATACATACTTATAAATATTTTAAAATACTTGAATTTTCCTCGAGTACTATATTTACATAAGATACTACTCATCCTACATGTTTATACTGCAGGATCCCGATCCAGATATGCATAGTAGGGATTCTTGGCTATAAGCTTATCTCCTACACTTCAGGAATGGATCAGTCATGGCATCACCGTCGGTTTGCCTTCGTTGCCGCTGACTGGTGTCTCCGCCTTCATAGCTGGACTACTGTGCAGCCGATTGATGGGCGTCTTCGTCTTCACTGTCGACTTGCCTTCGTCGCCGACGACTGGTGTCTTCGCCTTCACAGTTGGTATACATCGTCGCTGCTGATGGGTGTCTTCGTCTTCACCATCGGCTGCCTTCATCGTCGCCGACTGGTTTCTTCGCCTCCACGGTTGGTGTACTCTGCCGTCGTTGTTGATGGCGACATCGTTTTCACCACCGGCTGCCTCCATCGCCGCCGACTGATTTTTTCGCCTCCACGGTTGGTGGACTCCGCTGCCGTTATTGATGGCGACATCGTCTTCATCGTTGGTCGCCTCCGCCGTCGCCGACTGGTTTCTTCGCCTTCAAGTTGGTGGGCTCCACCGTCGTTGTTGATGGCGACACCGTCTTCACCGCCGGCTACCTCCATCGCCGTCGACTGGTTTCTTCGTCTCCACGGTTGGTGGATTCTGTCACCAACTGGTCTCCTCGCTTTTATGGCTACGCGTCTCCGCCACCGTTATTGAGCAACTTTGTCTTCACAGCCAGTCGTTTTTACTACCACTGACTGGTGTCTACGCCTATAGCTTCGCTACTTCAACAATCTCGACATTTTCGAGAACTTCGACATCTCGGCATGTGCCACTAGATACGACGTCACGTTAATCTATTACAACAAATGATGCTCCAATCCTCAAGATTTTTACTCGGATATCCTCAACGTGTAATTTCACTGAAACGATAGCTACTCGACGACAAGAAGCTACAATTTCTTGACTCTATGTTCATTTGTTCCCCAACTAAGCATAGAGTCAAGGGCTGCACAAATACAAAACTAAAATTCGACAGGCAATTAACCAGTCAATTCCGGAGTCATCAGTTTTGTTTTCACTCCAGAGTAAGCTTTCTACTTCAGCAACTCCAACATTTTCACCAACAACTTTGGCTCTCAGTTGATGCTACAGTCTACTCCAAGTTTTTCAAATGTCAAGTTCAAGATTTAATTTATATGTCATGGTCGAGTTTGGAGTTCTACCTGGATCTTCAAGCCTCCCAAGTTCGGTCTAGGGAGTTTGGAGTCATCAACCAATCAACTCAGATTCGACAAGTTGGTCAATAATATCAACATCTACCTTCTCCTACGGAAGTATCTTCAACGACTATGACACCAAGTTCCATTGTCATCGTCAAGAGGTGTTGCAGCAATGTTCGCTACGCACATACTAATGTCAAGACAACTACTCGATCTTAGACATCTTCTCAATAGTTTATTATCATTGACGTCATCTCTGGCACCTTCGTTATTGGCATTACCTTCATGTCCGACCAATTACTGTCAACCAGGTTCTTTGCTTCAAGAGTTTGGGCTTCCTTTACACTAAAATCCGACTGGATCACCAACATTGTCATCTTCATCATTATCTTGTCATGCCTCTTCGGCCTAATATACTTTGTCACCATTCATGGGAACTTCGTCACTATTGATCATATCTGCTATCACCGGATGATTTCGGATACATGTGACATGAATTTATAGCCATGGGTCTATCTCCTATGCTTAAGGTCTGGATCAATCATTATTTCTCACGAGGACCATCATCTGAGTATTTGCGGTAGTCGGGATTTAATTATCATATTCACTTCGATATATTCCATGAGAGGTAACCACTCGGATCAGAAGCCATTCAAATAAGATGCACTTAGTTTACATCACCCAGAAGATCTCTTACTCGGGAGCATATAAACGTCAGATTTTAAGAGTATCGGTAGACATATTTTGGGTCTAATCCCAATATTTCTGCAGCCCATATTTTCAGGTGTGGCTTGTCAAGTGTCTTTAGAGACTTAAGCAAATTTGCCTTGGCAATATGCATGTGCTTTATTGCCCATTACTTTCAAAATCCTTTCATACAGCAGTTACACAACTTTTTACGAGTTGGTACGATGCAATTTGGAAGGTGACAAATAGTAAAGTTTTTTTATAATTATTCAGGTAATTTTTTTAGATTGCAGGAGCTGTTTGGTTTTTTGTAAAGCAATTTATGTGCTCTTTTTTTTATCAAGACCAATAATATGGCTTAGGCTGATTATATTTTGGTCGTTTTCCAGGCGGTTGGTAAATCTGTTTATATGTTTTATTAACTCTGATTTAATACCACAAATGTCATATATTTATGAGGATGGTGAGATTGTGTATCTTATAGGGGATTTAGAGAAATTTGTTTTGACAATATGTGCACAATATGATACCAGTATCTATATTCACTATGCAACAAGCTTTGTTATTAAGATTATTTGCTATGTGGTTTTCTCAAAATGCTTTTGACTTTAGCTAAGCATGTTGTTTATATAAAACCACTCAGATGGTTAAATTATTAAGTTCTTAACTATATGCTTAGTTTGTTCTACTAACCACATAATCGGGGGCTACACCTAATTAGGTGCATCTAGTCGATGCACCTGGGTATATATTTTTGGTTATGCTTGAAATTTTTTTAGTCCTTCACAGCCTTTTGATTTGGTAAAAGCACTCGGAAGACTATGACGAAGATGATTGAAACACTCAGTTTTGAATTAATTTGGTTCAAGAGAATACTTTCTTTCTATTTGACTATGAAGGTCTCAGGGGTTACTATGAAGAATATGGGTACCGGGTACCCACACGGCTTTCATATTCGACTAGAGATAAAAGGTGAGCTAGAATATAGTAGAGCTCGGTCATAATATTACCTTGTGTTCTATGGCATGACCTAAAGTCCCGATTAAGTACTACCATGTAATATATTACGAAACTGATGTCGTGTTTAGCTAGGTTTTTCTCTTTGTAACCCTGTCCCCCAACATATATAAGGTGGACAGGGAGCTCTCTAGGGGCATGATCACATAGATATTCACAACTCGATCGTCACATCAATATATACCCGACGGATACAATCATTAAACATGAGTAGGGTATTATATCTCATCGAGAGGGTCTGAACCTGTCTAAATTTTTGTCTTCTGTATCCATCTACTTTAGGTCTCATACACTACCTCTTTTATGATTGCTGTATTTTAATTTTGACATGAGTAAAATAGCTTGATTTCCTGCTTATGCCGTACAATATCGTTGCCAATTACTATTTGGGTTAGCGGAGAGCACGTTTTGCTCGATCGTCTTGATGATACGGACGTGTATAGTGTACTAATTCATGTGCCCCGACAAGGACGGCTCGGCGGCGGTGTTTCCTGTATCCTGTACTATTGGGTGTACCACGATTTGCACAATTCGACAAGAGCAATCAGTACAGCTGTTCTTGTCTATATAAACTTTGCATATCATATCAGGATAATCTAATAAACAACTCGTCTAATATCTTACACCTATTTTTTTCGTTTTAAAATATAAATATTTTTAGTTTTGTTAAATTAATGACGAAAAAGAAAGATTCTGATGTCCGAGTAAAAAGATCGTGGATGGCTCGGGCTAAGAACTTTTTTGGAACGCGTGATTCGTAAAATAGGAAAACATGTGTTGACGTAAAATTCGTCGTGACACGAAGGCCTAAGAGATCTGTTTAGTTTCAGTATAAGTCCTATCAATCAGGTTCAGAGTATGCTAGTTAGTTTAATCATATAACTAACAAGATAGATAAATTGATCGTATAAGATCAAGGAGCCGACTGGCCAATAAACGGATATGATGTAACGATGTCAGCCGATATCGATAGATTCATAAGTAGATTCAAATAATAAGGTAAACAATGAGATTTATGTTATCATCGGCTGAAACTAAACATGCATAATCATCAATAAACCGTTCTTTATCAAAAGAAATCTTGATAGATCAGCCTAAACTAAGACAATATAAAATTGAAGTTGATAAAAATAGATTTAACTAAAAATTATACAAGTTTGAGTATGATCCGATGCAACTCAGAAGATGTAATGAGATAATATAATGCGAACCAATCGACCAAAATTGATATAGTATAATAGATGTAATTTCGATAGTTAAAACATACATCGGCTGGGGATCCAATATAAATAAACTAAAGTGTATATCGCTAACTAACCGATACATCTGATAACCGAAGTCCAAAATAATGGTAGCTCATCGGCTACGCACTCTGATGAACATTGCATAAAAGTCTATCGGCTTACTAAAATTAAACTTATTAGCAGCAATCTAATAGATCGGATCTAACAAGATTGGAGATAATAAGAAAAATATATTTAGCCGATAAATCTATAAAAATATGATGGATATAACAAATCTATCTAGAACAATAGTATAATTAGAGAAACATCAAATTAGTTAAAATATTGGACATAACCGAGAAAGTCCTAACTAAGTCGATACGACTCTAAACAGCAATGCAATTAAAAATAGAATCGATATATTAGATAGGCAATGCTTGCGTCAACCTAGATAGAATATCGGACTTAACCGAGAGTTCTAGCCATGCCGATACAAGCAAAATTGGCAGAACTTACTTCCTCGTCAGAGATCGAACTCAATTGATGCAGTTCAACTTGAAACTAAGAACTCGCTAGAATAAAAAAGTGACGATGTGTCAAAAGTAATTGTATTGATCTGTGGAGATGATTTACAATAACCTCGGGTGTACATATTTATATCCTCAGGTTGATACTAGTCCTGATCGGACACTAGACAAAACTTCCTAAATATTAAGGAAAGTTACTAAATGATGTCTAATTAATAGATAGAATTAAATTGTCATTGTCATGGTCTTCACGATTCCTTCTTGAACTCGGTCTCTTCTAAATAAACTTTCATCGACTGATCGACTTTTTTTCCCTAACCAAATCCACTAAAGAACCATACCAAATAGAAAACCAAAATCCAATGGATTTTCAAAGTTTCGTACTATCAATCCAAAGGACATCATATGAATAAAATTCTAATGATTTGAATCCTTCATAAATCCTATGAAAATCCTCCAATTCAAATGAGCCATAAGATTAGGTAAAAATTAAATTAGGAGAGTACATCATTACTCTAGAAATAGCTATATTTAGGATAAATTTTTGAACCTTAAAAGTAGCCATAACAAGGTAAATAGTTATAACTTATGAGTACCAGCTTTTATAATTCAAAAACTGCAATAATTGATGGTTTAGACAACCATACAATGGTATGGATAATGAACATGTACAATATCCCTCTTCCATGAGAACTCAAGTAACCGATCTTCTAAACAACCATGTCACCATTGTTCATGTCGTGTACAAAGTGCTTGCTTTGTTGTCATTCTGTTAGTAACCATAATTGAAAAATGGCCGCTTGATAAGGCAATCAGTTGTTATTAGGAGGAGGAATATAAATATATGAAAACAATGATTTTACAATCTTTTATAAGATACGGGAGATACTATAACCATTCTTGAAAAATAGCCGCTTGATAAGGCAACCAGTTGTTTTCGGCAGGAGGAATATAAATATATGAAAACAATGATTTTACAATCATTTATAAGATATGAAAGATGTTATATTTTTTAATGTAAAATTTGGTAGCTTCGAGTACCTTTGGAGCTAAATTTACATATATGTAAGGTTGTGTTCTTTTAATGGGTTAGGAACCCTTTTACTCGGCACAGAAAATAAAGCGGCTCATTAGTACATGATTAATTAATTATTAGCTAAAAATACTTAAAAATAGTTATTATGATTTTAAAAGCAATTTTTCTATAATTTTTTTAAAAATGTATCGTTTAATAGTTTAGAAACTGTGCGTGCGAAAAAGAAGAGTAAGAGTTAGAAAAGTGTATTTAAGTGAAGAACACACCTCTCAAGTACATCAAAATTTCTCATGCAGTAGCGAAGTGAGCGTAGCTCAACTAGTTATGTTTTTTTGTGGTAAAACCAATTCGCTCGGGTTGAAGTCGTAGACTTGACAAGATGCTCGTATTTACGGCTAATTATTCTTTTAGTGATAGACGATGTACCCGTTGGCTAATTATTCTTTCAGCGGTAGGCGATGTACCTATCGACAACGAGACGTCCAGTCTTTTAGAGATACTAATAGGCATAGAGTGTACGTGTATACATTTAGAGAGATAAGTGCGCGCGCGTTGTAAGCGTTTACGTTTATACTTTTCTTAAAAAAAAATTATCATGTAGTAGAAAATATATCTAGAACTAAAATTTCAAAATTATTACACCCTTCGGGTTGATAATATTAGTCATTTTGAATAAAGGTGAAGTCAAATTTTAAAATTTTTGACTATAAATAATTTTTAAAATATTTATCTTAGAAATATGAAAATAGATTAGTTTAAAAAGTAACCACATATATATAGATTAGTTTAAAAAGTACTTTAATAAAATTGTATATTTGTTCATATTTTTATATATATTATAATAAAAAATAATTATCAAATTATTTTTTGAAGACCATATCTTTATTCAAAATGACAAAATGACCAGTATTATTAACCCGGGAGTAGCACCGATTTTGGATGATCAGCCAGCAGCTAACCACCGGATAGGGCCATCTACCCGGCGTGGGCGTCGGCGTGGCGTGTCTGCAACTCCTCCGGGGACCGGGGCGGTTGGCGTCGTCGTACGGCCGCTTTGATTGCCTCGTCGTCTTCTTCCCCTTTCCGCAGCTGCCACTTCCCCACAGAGAGGAGAGGAACAGCAGAGCAAGCCCCCACCTCGCTCCTCCCTCCTGCGCATCGCATCTCCTCCCCCGAATCTGCTCTCCGCCGCCGCCGGCAGAGGAGATGGACGGCAGCAGCCTCAAGTCGGCGCAGCTCCTCGAGCAGATGCGCCTGCACATGGCCACCGACGCCGGGAAGGAGATCGCCAAGAAGGTCGGCCTCGTCTACCAGTTCAACATCGCCCCCAAGGTCAATCTCCTCTCTCTAGTCTCTCCCCCTTTTGATTGGGTGGAATTTCTCCCATGGGTGAAGCGCCCCCCCCCCCCCCCCCCCCCGGCGTCTTGATCCTTTTTCGTGGCGCGCCTTCGCAGAAAATCGGAGTCGACGAGGAGATCTTCGTCGTCGACCTCAAGAAGGGCGAGGTCACCAAAGGTGTGTTTGTGTGTCTCTCTTTCTGCATCGTTTCTTGGCTGGATTACTGTACTGAAATGCCTGGCTATGGTTGGTGTGCAGGGCCATACGAGGGGAAGCCAGATGCAACCTTCTCCTTCACGGATTCTGATTTCCTCTCGATCGCTTTGGGGAAGATGAACCCACAGATCGCGTTCATTCGGTGAGGAGAACAAAAAAAAAGAAGTTTATGTTTTTCTTTGTATTTGTTTTCAAATTTAGCTTTGGTAGGTGGCTGATGAATTCTGAAATTGCGTGCAGAGGCGCGATAAAGATCAAGGGGAGCATAAGCGCAGCGCAGAAGTTCACCCCGGATATCTTCCCCAAGCCTTCCAAACTGTAGAAGGTTAGAGTTGTATTGTTTGGGTGAGGTTGATAATAAGGGTTGCTAGCTGCAACGTTGCGTATTTCATAGAATGGGGGGAAAACTGAAAACAGGAACAACACACGAGTGCCTGATGTTATGGCTGGAAATCGGATAATACCATGGTTAATGTTATCACCAATATCAAGTTCAATCCTTGTTTTGTTGTGACTTTCTGTTATATATGATAATATGATCCAAATGTCTGTTGATGTTTCTTGACGAATATAACCACTATAGTGATGATATCAGATTTCTATAATGAAACTAGCAACTGCTTGGCAGTGCCGTTTTACCCTGCACTGCATTGTGCCATGAAGATCTACTAGTTTTAAAGGGCTGAGCGATGCATTGTATAATAGAGTTTGTTTTGTTTTACGGGGACTGGTTCTTGACTTTGAAAGGGTTATACAGGGTTAGAGCAGATTTTGTAGCCATATTAGTGTGTAACTGTTTCATTTGCCTGTTATCACACCAACAATTTAACCATCCGCGTATTTAGTAGTGTGTACTACCCTGATAAGTCCATGCCTCCATGGTTGTTAGGGTTAGCATTTATATTTGTGATAGAGAGAAGATCCAAGATGTTAGTAACTGTGTTATCACTCATTTTCTCATCTAGTAATGTGAAGAAGGCCCACAAATATGACAATCTTTTCTTGAGACGTCTTGTATGAAGAACTCAAAGGGCTACTTTGTTTCATACAGAATGAGCTAACTACTGGACTACTAACTGTGTTATCACTCGTTTTCTAATAATTGCTAATATGAAGAAGGCCCATGAATATGACAATCTTTTCTTGAGATGTCTTGTATGAAGATCTCAAAAGGCTACTTTGCTTCATACAGCATGAGCTAACTACTGGACTACTTTGTCTCTCATTATATATAGGCCATGAACTTGTTTTTTGGTGGACATTAAATTTAATGTTCATAGATTGTGAATGGCTACCTAGGAGGCCAAGACATTGGAGGTTGAATTCCCTTTCTATTATCTGCACATATTTTTCGACAGGGTGTAAGATAAGAGCTTGGTTTTGGATTCCAGGTTCAAATCCTCCACTGCTCCACCTGATCATTGCTACTAAGATTGCACCATTAGCCAATTGAAACTGACATTATAGAAGCTATGCTTTTCCATGCCATGGTATACACTCACCATTTCCAGCAACATGCGAGTGTAGCCCTGCTGCATGTTCATCATGCTGAAGTTTCCTTCAGCTGCAAATGTATAGGATGCACTAACGATTATCATCGCAGTGCATTTGCTTGTGTTGTGGTTGTGATAGCTTTGATTGTTTCGGTGAATCAAGGTCCATTGGCATCTTTCTTTCTTTCTTTCATGTGATTTATATCCCAAATGCGGAGTTGCGGACTATTCTTGTTTGTTTGAATTGAATCGAGGGGACACTGACTCGTTTCTCAATTCTCAGTTTTAGCAACCAGTTTTTCTTATGTCAGTTTTTCCCTCCAAAACATGGATTCAGTTTGCTATCCAAACAAGTTCCAAGGAATTTGGAATTTCTCCATTCGAAATGTGGGCTTGTTTTAATAGCCAAACCTTTTTTTTTTCTTTCTGGTGGGGGGAATGGATCACAATTGGCACCATCCGCACCAAGGGTAATGGGTAATTTACACCATCGCGAGTGGGGCTGCCCGATGACTTGAATTCATTCGAGGCCTGAATTTGTTGATATGAACTAAATGGGCCTAATTCAATTATGGGCCACATTCATTTAGGAGTAAAAGATGAGCCAAATCTCGTGGTGGGCTGAATTCGTTGACGGAAATTAGTGGGAGCAAATTTACTATTCGACCTGAAATTTTTGAGAAGAATTTGTGGGCCAAAAATTTTCGGGCTGAATTTGTTGAGGAGAATTAATTGGTCAAAATTAAGTGATGAACCGAAATCATTGATGAGCTATGTGGGACCAAATTTAATGGTGGGCCGAATCAGTTGATGGATGTTAACTGGACAAATTTATTCGTATGGTGAATTTGTTGATGGGCAGTAAGTGGATCAAATTCAGTTTTAGGCCGAATTCGATGACATGAATTAACTGGGGCTGATTTCATTTGAGGACTTGGTGGGCCGAATTTGTTGATGGGAAATTGCTGGCCCGGATTCATTTGTGGACCGGATTTGTTGATATGAGTTAGGGCCTGGCACAACTCCAGCCAAACAGTTTCAGCTCCACCTAAAATAGGAGCGAAGTTGGGTGGAGCGCTCTCACAAAATGAACTAGAGAGATGAAACTAAGTTACTGCTCCACAACTCCATTTCAGACCCAACTCCTGAAGCTAAATTTAGGAGTTGGAGCTTCACCAAACAGGCCCTTAAGCAGGCTGAATTTGTTGTCGGTGGTTGGCTGAATTCGCGATCTGCTTTGACTGAGCACGATTACGACCGCTTCTGATTAGGATCTCAACCAGAGAAAAAAAAAAGAGTTTGTCATTTAAGCCCTTTCTAGATTGCGATTGCCTCGCCGACCGGCGGCGGAGGCAACCAGGGATCGCTGTGGATGAGGTTGCCATGGCACGTTGCCCCCACACCAGGGCCCAGTTTCGGGCGACTCCCACCTCGTCCTCACCGTGGACGTGGACGTCGACATTGCCTCCCACCACTGCCCGCCTGGCCCGTCTCTGATCTCCCAGACAAGGTAATAAATAGCGGTCGTAGCAGCCGCAATAGCGGCCGTTATAGCGGCAGCAGCCCTCTACTGCTACTGCTATAAGGTAGTGGATCGAAGATAACATCTTAAAACTTAGCGGCCACTATAGCGCTTCATGACCGCAATAGTAGCCCACTATAGCGCTTCGCGACCGCTATAGCAGCCTGCTATTGAATTTATTGGACCACTATAATACTTGAACGATATTTTTCAAATATAGATAGGACAACTTAGTATCGTATGCCTTCTTTATCTTATATATTTATATGTTATTTCATAATTTTTATGTTATGAAATATAGGAGTAATTAAGTATGAACTCTAAATTTTAAGTTAAACTTGATGTTAATATTGATGAACAATATAAATTTATAGTTATTTATTTAAATTTCGCTATTGGAACTTAACGTCTGCAATAGCGCTCGCTATTCATCGTTACCTAGTAACTAATCCGCTACTAACCCGCTATACGCTATTTATTATCTTACTCCCAGATGAGATGGATGCGGCGGAGAAACGGGAGGCAAGGGAAAGCGGGTTCCTCCTCCGGCAGCCAAGCCGGCCTCTCCGTCGATCGCCTCCTAGATCGTGAAATTCCTGAAGAACTGCGGTCTAATCGCTGAAATGAGGTAAGCAACGATAAACATTTATTTATTATGTCATTTTACATACTCATTACTGCTTCTTTTTCGAGGATATATTTGTGCCTTCGTTCAGAATATCTCATTATATATATATAGAGAGAGAGACTTACTATATGGCACTCTGGGTGCTATGCAGCTACCTAGCACCCCGTAGTAACTTTTTTACTCTCACAACTAGAGATGACAATGGGGCCCCGTGACCCGAAACCCGTTGGGTTTACTCTATTAGGAGGTAGATACGTTCCAAATATCATACCCATGGCTACGTTAACGGGCAAATCCTTCACCCATCGGGTATCATGGGTGTGGGTACGTTCTCCTGTCACCCAAACCTGTTTACCCGTGGGTTAAAAATACCCGTAGGTATAGCCCAATACCGTGATGGCCCAAGGCCCACAACCATAAAAACCCTAGGTATAAAAAGTCCCTTTAGTGCTAAATCCTATCCAGTTATTCCCCTTCTCATCCTCTCCTCTCTCTCTTATGTTTTTTCGCACCCCCAACCCCAGCCCACACCGCCGAAACTCGCACAAGCAGCGTGGGCGCGTGGCGAGCGTGGAGCAGGAGCGCAGGCACAGCCTCTATCTTCCCAACTCCCAGGTCGCTCTCGCCGTTGTGCGGGAGCGTGGAGCAGGGATGTCGTTGTGCGGGGGCGAGACAGGCAGGGGGGCAGGGGCGCCGCCGCATGGGGGCGGGATAGGCAGGGGCGTCGCGCGCCGGTCGGCAAGGGCGTCGCTGAGCTGGTGCTGCTGCAGCCTCCTCCTCCCGCGAGCGCCACCACCGTCGTCACAGCGGCCTCCTCTTCTCACGACCTGCGTCCCTATGCTGTAATGGGTATGTGTACCCGACGGGTACCCATCACCCACGTGGGTACGGGTATGGGGAAATTTCTCACCGTGAGCGGGTAAGGGTATTGAAATGGGCAAGTTTATTCTGCACGGGTGTGGGTACAGGGTAAAAGAACCCGACGGGTACACACCTGTTGCCATCTCTACTCACAACCTCAGCGCCATCTCACCTTATAGCCCGTGCCCTTCCACACCTATGGTAGTAATTTTTTTACTGCGCCTTTCAAACTGAATAGCAATTATTTTACACTCATCTAATAATTCTATTTATACAGATATGCAACCGGTCTTCCTTCTCTCCACTTTCTCTCTGAGTATTCCTTTTCTCCGTTTTTTTGGATCCAAGGGATCCATCTAGCGCAGCCTGGCGATGCGTCCCGGAGATGGCTGGCAGTGCTATCTACGCCTCATTCTGGGGTACCCATGACCGGCGAGCGATGAGCGTCGATGTCGAGGCCGTCGCTGGTGGGGTTTTCTTCGGAGGCGGTAGAGGTCGCGGATGGTGGTCGGCTCCGGCATCTACGGGAGGCAACAAGCGGCGACTTGGCATCAAGATCCCGCGCCACCATCCACAGTCATCCCCGCTGTCCCTCTCACCCAGGCTACTCTGTGGATGGTTGTGATGCTGTGAGGGTGGCACTGTGACAGGCATGGAGGCCCCGTCCCCTCTAACCTACGTCGGCTTCACGTCCTCTAGATCTGTGTGCCGGGGAGGAAGACCATGCTCTCATCCAGTCACAACGACAACGCCCTCGCTGTTGTTCTCATGTTGCATGGGGCAAACTCAAGCAGTTCAGATCTGCTTGCCGGCACAAGGTAGGATGGGGGAGGCAAGCAGTGGAAGGGGCTAGCGGTTCCAGACCTATGCAGCGGTGGCATCAGTTGAGTCGTGCTTGAGTCTCCGTTGACCGTTTGTCGTATCTCGATGGATCCAGAGAAGGTATGATTTCTGCAAGCTCTTGTCTCCGATGTCCTCTCCACCGTTAGCTCTGTCCCCTTGACAGATTCAGAAAGTCGTCAGAACTCATGATCGACCGCACTGCTCAATGATTTGCTCTTCTGATTTTTGTGTGGACCAATTTGTATGTTTTGATCTCACCGATGCGTAATTGTATTATTTGTGTGGGATGCTTAGCTTGTAAATTTTTTAATTGTGGAATTATTATGATCCAATGTAGCAATACACATGTGTAAAAATACTGTTGTTGATAATCTATTTTTAGAAGAAAATTACTGTTGTTTTGTCCCGGTGAAACAAAGTAAATTTATTACTAATAAGAGGTAGTGAAAATATTACTACCGGTGAAATATGGGAAAGTTCACATTTTACTAACAATCGTGTAATTTTTTACCGAACGAGGTGAGAGATCATGAGAGCGTAATTTTTTAACTGGACGAGAGTGTAATTTTTTAACTGGATGAGGATAGAGGTCACAAGATGTGTTTTTTATGGAAAGTGATTTTTTTTACCAAGGATGGAAATCTGAACTCTAGATTTTTTTATGGTAAGTAATTTTTTTACTCAGTAAAAGAGGAGGGGAACTGATACAGATTATAACGGTAGTAAATTTATTACTGGGATAGGGGAGGATGCACTGAAAAATGGAAAAGAAGGATCGGGAAGAGGGCAGAGGCGCGAGATTGTCCAGCGCTACGCTCTATATATATATATATATATATATATATATATATATATATATATATATGGCCTGGTTTAGTTCCCTTCAAACTTCAAACTTCAAACCAATCACATCGAATGTTTGGACACATGTATGAAGTATTAAATGTGAACGAAAAAAAAAACCAATTACACAGTTTGCGTGTAAATTGCGAGACGAATCTTTTGAGCCTAATTGCACCATGATTTGACAATGTGGTGCTACAGTAAACATTTGCTAATGACGGATTAATTAGGCTCAAAAGATTCGTCTCGCAGTTTACAGGCGGAATCTGTAATTTGTTTTGTTATTAGACTATGTTTAATACTTCAAATGTGTGTCCGTATATCTGATGTGACGTTTTTTTTCAAACTTTTTTTGAATCTAAACACGGGCTATATATATATATATATATATATATATATATATATATATATATATATGAAGCAAATGTCATTAAAAAACAGTAATGAGAACATATATTTACAAACAAGACATATATATATATCCTTGAAAAAGAAGTAGAATTATATTTGTGTGCAACTATTTATTTATATAAATACAAAAGTATTTTATTTATATAAAATTAAATCGATCAATCTACAACGTTATACTCCGTCTGTCCCAGCTTAGGTGCATAAGATTTTTCACCGAGACCAATAAGATGCGCATTAAGAAGTTAATCGCATTGACTCTTTCATATATACCCGTAATTAATTAAATGGAGGATCTTCGTATGCCTGCATGCTGCCTTGCTAGAGTAGTTAGAGCAAGTTCAATAGTGGAGCTAACTGCTCATATAAAAATAGTATTAGAGGTAACATCTTAATAGAATAGTTAGAGAAAGTTTAATAGAGCTAACTGCTCATATAAAAATAGTATTAGAGGTAACATCTTAATAGAATAGTTAAAGCAAGTTTAATAGTATAGCTAATTGCTTATATAAAAATAGTATTAGAGGTAACATAAACAATAGCTTATATAAGCTTGTCTCCAATTTTATCCTTCCCTCTCTCTCTCACTTATTTGTTTGATGTATTTTTCTTAGAGCACCTGTAAAGTTGGCTCTTGTATGTGAGCCAAGACTCATTCTCTCTCTTCTCCATGTGTGCACTAGCTTTCAGTCTGCTATTGCACTTGCTCTTGTTGTAACATACACATATCCAATCATCTTGCATGAATATAGAAGGACACTATCGAGAGAAAATCACATTTTCTTCAAACGCACGTCCCTTGATTGCAATCGCGCCTCCCCCACTTGTCCTGATCACGCATAATGCATGTTGGGGAAGAATACGATGATTATTTTGTGCAAAAAAGAAATGCATCCGGTACACTTGAATTATCATGTGTGTAAAAGATTACAGCAGTATTCCAAATGTTGAGTTATGGAGTAGCTTTAGACTGTGTTCGGCACTATAACTTCCCAACGCGTACTGTACTTTTTCCCACGCGCACGCTTTTCAAACTACTAAACGGTGTATTTTTTTGCAAAAAGTTTCTATACAAAGTTGCTTAAAAAATCAAATTAATCCATTTTTAAAAAAAAATTAGCTAATACTTAATTAATCACGTGCTAATGGACCGTTTCGTTTTCCGTGCGTACTGTGCACGTTGGGAACACAGCGTTGCAAACTCAGCCTATTTATATTGGAGGAAATACTACTATATGAAGTCTAAATTGGCTAGTTAAAGCTATAGGAGAAGTTTTGAAAGAGGAGTATTCGAGGACACAAAACGAGAATAACATAGCTAGATTATTAGCTAGTCAAAACTATAGGTGAAGTTTTCTAGGAAGAGTACTATTTGAGGACATCAAACGATAATAACATAGCTAGATTACTTGCAATGGGGAAAGGAGAAGCATTTCCAGCAATGCTCGGCTCTATATATTGTATGCACTGAAGTGAAATAATTGCTCTGTTGCATGGCAAGGTATGTGAGGTGCTCATGTGTGCGATCCTACTGTAATTCTAGAAGCTAGTGCCGTACATGACTTATAGTTTTGGCATGCTTTTGTAATTCTAGAAGCTAGTGTCGTACATGACTTATAGTTTTGGCATGCTTTTTTGGTTTACCCTGGTCTCACAATGATATTAATGTTTTTTAACGGTTGTAGTGTTTGCAAAACTAGCCGAAGGCAAAGCTTCTAAAGTTAATTATATCATCAATAGGCATAACTATAATAATGAATTCAACAGTCACCTATTTGAGAGTATCTCCTTGCACAACTAAAGCTTATACCCAATAGTATAGTTGAGTTTAGGAGCCTCGCCCTTCAGGTTGCTTATACCTTATAGTATAGTTGAGTTTAGGAGCCTTGCCTTTAGGTAGCTTTGCAAACAACGTTGTCCATTGAAGAACAATAATATGATTGTGAGACCCGGGTAAACCAAAGAAAGCATGCCAAGTCCATAGGTCATGTGAGGCAATTGCTTCTAGAATTATAGTAGGTCCTCGCACATGCCCACGCTACATACCTTCCTATGCAATGGAGCAATTCTTCTAGTTCCAGTGCATAGTGCATATAATCTATAGAGCCCAACATTCATGGAATTTTTTTCTTCCCCAACTATAAGTAATCTAGCTATGTCATTCTCGTTTGGTGTCTTCAAATACTCCTCACCGAAAACTTTGCCAATAGCTCTGACCAGCCTTTTTAGACTCTCTATAGTAGTACTTTCTCCAATATGAACGTAATCATCTATCGCATCTGTTGCTACTCCATAACTCAATATTTGGAATATTGCTTTAATCTTTTACAAACATGATAATTCAAGTGTATCGGCTACATTTATTTTTTTTACAAAATAATCATCATGTGCTTCCACATCATATATCATGTGTAAAAAAAGGTCGTCTAATTCTAAACCTGCACAATAACAAATAATGAATCATATGTGTATCAATATTTGCAATAGAGAAAGAAGAAACACATTTAACTATTACAAACCCGCTCCTAAAATAAATAGAGCGTACATACGTTTTTTCTGAGAAGTAGTCATTGTATAGTCTCCAATGGTCAGTTAACATGTTCCAATCAAGTACTTGGTGTCCATACACGGACATGCTACACTTCGATTCACGATCATTCATGTACAGGTCAGTGTATTAGTTGTGCTATCGAAAAAAATAAATTCTTCACCATCATCTGATTAAGACTCATCAAAGAGAAATTGGATGAGATTATTACGATGACTCATCTTTATCTCTCCAGAGAGGAGAGGGGAGGGGAGGTGAGATGAGGCAATTGGAGGAGAGGGGAGAGGCGGCAAGGGGAGGGGGTGGACGCAGTCAGGAGCGACGGGAAGAGAGGGTGTGCCCTATTGGGGGAAGAGGAGGAGGCGCGATCAAGGGATGCACGTCTAAAGAAAACGGGAGGAAGGCTTGGTTGGTAGTTTGAGTGGACACACTTTTTATTAGTTGGAGTCAATTTTTAGTTATCTCTTGGTGAGAAGAATCTATTTACACCTTAAAAATCTGATTAGGGGTCAATTAAAAAGGAGTCTTGGGGATGAATTTTTTGGTTTCCGTTGGTGATGCTCTAATAAACTGGGACAATGGGAGTAATATAGATACACCATTAGTAACAGCATAGATCTTTCTCTTTTCCCCAATCAATGTGGTCATTTCTAGGCTCATGGAGCAGACATATTGGTTCCCTTTAGATTTATGATACAAAAGATTTTTTGTTCTCAGAAAATTAAATTTGTTCACGACTCTTCCAAACTATATGAACTATCATTGCTGGTTGACCCGTTATTGTGTTCAGACGTTCAGTACCCAGTGAAACCACTTAAAATGTTGTACTACAACCTTTTTTTTTAGAGAGTAGATAAGTTTTTCATTACCCGGCTTTGGGAAAAAGCCAAAGAAACCAAACATAGTCTTTTACAGCTAGAAGTTCTACCTGAAAAGGGATTTTACACCTAGAAAACAATCCACCCATGATTTGTTTTCAGGCTGTAACATGGATGTTAAGTTACCAAAAGTTTTCTGAATGAATCGGGTGAAAATAGTTGTGTTTTGGAAATATGAAGTAATTGTAGCTGAGAAAATTGGGAATTCAGCATTATTAAAATGGAACATCTCCACTGAAACTATTTGTGTGAACATGAGCAAGGTGATCCTCCCACTCCCGATCAGTAAGCAGTAGTACTATGGGGTCCTCCGGACTCCGGTGGCACCCATCACCCATGGATTGCAACAATTGAATTATAGAAATCCTACCCATGTATGGTAAACATTCATTTTGGAATGGCTTTTTTCAGATACAGTTGTGTGCTTTGATATAGGAATTCTTTTAGAAGTAAAACAACTTTAATGGAAAATTATAAAAATAGTGTTGGTCGACCGAAATCATAAATTTAACACTCTGTCGAATAACCGTAGTTCAATAGGATACCTGACCCTAGGTTGGCACGATAAAAAAAATTGAAAACTTGTGATGTATGTGTATGCATGTGAGTGACCTGCTTTTGCATGCATGTGTGCAGGACCAATGGAACTATGGGAGTTCGATAGGCCACCATGCATGCATGCATTTTTTTTATTAGGCCAACTAACCTATCCAACGATTGTTGTTCGATGTTTGTTTTTTTGTGTATCTGTCGAATAATGGTTGTTCGATAGGTATTTTGTCGAACTTTGGTTGTTCGACAATATACTAAATTTATGATTTCAACCGATCAACTTATATTTTTACGATTTTTTATTAAAATAACATTATTTTTTTAAAAAAATTCTTGTATAATATGTAGATATACAATTTCTTGGATAAGTTTCAACAGGGAAGCAGCAACCCCAACCATTGGATACCACGCTCTCTTCACAAATATCACCCAGAAGCTGCCTCTTTGAGATTCTTCTGAGAGTTCCAATTCTTTAGATTCAGGCGCCATCCTCGCAGTCTGAAAATCAGAGTTGAACATGCGACACGATCGTTGCATGTGCCATTGCGTTTAATTTCTACACATGGCGCCCAATATTGCATTGAAATTTCTTCGATTTTCTAAATGGATTACATAATAGCCGACATTGACACTACTAGTAAACTCTCTCTTTTTTTAAGATCGATTAATTAGTCTCTCTGATCGCATCGAACTAGTAATAATCTACTCCTGCTACATCGGTTGTCGGTGTCGATCTGTTTTAAACAACTAGTCATAATGCATACTTAACTTGCGTTTCATTCCTCTGCAAAAAAAATCTATTGAGTCTTATTGGGAAAAAAGACTACTGAGGACCAGCCTAGTTTACTCTTGCCAGGCGATAATTAACAAAGTAAGCATTAGGCAAATGTGCAACTTGGTGTACTTAACTCCAACTTGGTTTACTGTACCTGCGTTTACCTCAAGTTGTCTGGGTATAGCAAACAGGAGATTGTTTGTAATTTGTGTACTGCATCAAAAGGTTAAGCATGGCAGCACTTTCAAGTATGGATCTTGATGAGGAAACCCATGCATGTTAATGGACTATAAGATGTCTGCTAATTTCCACCCCTCATTTGTCAATGCCAAAGAGAAAAAAAATAGCTATAGCTCCATATATACTCATTGTTTCAATTATGAAATCATTGTCATGATTAATATTTTGTGATGAACAATTGGTTTCACAAATAATTTATTCGATAAATTGGTTTGAAAATATTTGTGGATGTTGGTGTGAGTGCGTGTGACTAATGTGGGTCAGGTTGTGATATCTGTGCCTAGAAACGGTTGTGTCTGATTGCGTGCAGGAGTCTTGAAGGTCAACTTCGGTCAACGGTGAGATCGAGACTAGACTCTGGGAGGAGTTGAGGTTCAGACGATCGAGGATGCCGGGTGACGAAGTTGGATACAAAATGGCACACGATGGATAGACATCGTGTGAGAGAGATTGTAACACCCCGGCCCAAGGCATAATAGGATTGATAGGATACTTATGCTAACAAGTTGCAACTTTTTTCCGGAAGCCTATTTCCAAAAAAACTCTAAAGTTAAGCGTGCTTGGCCTGGAGAAATCTAGGGATGGGTGACCGACCGGGAAGTCCTTCCCGGGTGTGCACGAGTGAGCACAAAGTGCGCAGAAAAGACTGGTGTTGGTTTGTGAGGGCAGTCTATGTCCTATTTAAGCTGCTAGATGTAAGCGGGCCCGGCCTCGTGGAGGCGGGACGTTACAGTATGGTATCAGAGCCGACTCTCGCGGTTTCACGGGCGCGTGTGTCGCAGTTGCGCAGGCATGGTGCGCATGGCTGGTGTGGACCCGGTGTGGTCACACAGCATGGCACATACGCTGGCACTGGACATGGGTGTGTCGCAGTTTACGCAGGCATGGTGTGCATGGCTGGTGTGGACCTGGTATGGTCACACAGCATGGCACATGCGCTGGCACTGGACACACGGACGTGGCCAAGAGAGGGAGTTCCTGGCTTGGGTTGATCGACGAGAACGTCGATCTGATCTCTTAAGGGGGTGAGGATGTAACACCCCGGCCAAGGCATAATAGGATTGATAGGATACTCATGCCAACAAGTTCCTGGCTTGGGGTTGAGTGCTTGGCCTGGAGAAATATAGGGATGGGTGACTGACCGGGAAGTCCTCCCCGGGTGCGCACTAGATGTAAGCAGGCCCAACTTTGTGGAGGCAGGACGTTACAGAGATCTTTGCAACGGGCTTTACGAGGTGTGCGTGCAAGCGTCGGTGTTCGCGAAGGAAATATGAAGAAAAATTGAAAAGGATCGGAGTATATGGTTTGAGTCCTAGTGGAACTAGGAGTTATACTCCTACTTTGAGTAGGAGATTTTAGGTATAAATAGATGAGGGGTTGAAGCTAGAAATATATCGATTTTTTGGGAGAGAAAAGTTAGGGTTTGTTTTTAGGATTCAATCTAGTCCAAGAGTTGAGAGAGGAGTGATTTAGATGTACTTTGTAAACACATATTGATGCAATAAAGTTGATCTATTTTTCAAGAATTCGTCGATACGTGTTTTCTCCAGTTCCCGACGGTCTGACCGACAGCTTGGAGGCGGTCTGACCGGCGGCAGTGCAGCGGTTTGATCGATGGCATCACGGCGATCTGATCGATGCGACTTCATCAGGTTAGAGGGTAACTTTTATTTTCGCTAAAAGTTTTGGTTTTTGGTTTTTGATTTTTTCTACCATTCACCCCTATCGGGTAGGCTTGTTTAATCTTATTCTATCCTACATCAATTATATAATTTGGATAAAAAATAATTTAATATTATGAATCTGGATAGACTTCTGTGTATAGTTGTGTCTAATTTAAGAGTAGGTTATCCAGATTTATAATACTAATAGGTTTTTAATTCAGTAAATATTCTGTTACTATATTTTGCGACGAAATGACTTGTATTAGGCTATCAGCAGCAAGCCAGCAACTACAAGCACCGTAGGTCCATATATAGGTAGTAGCCATTAGACACTAGTACAGCTCTACAAGCAGCTGCTTGCTCACACGGGCTGGTGTAAAAGTGTGTGACTAGTGTCCAAGATGGAGAGGGAGAGCAGCACACCGGTGAGAGAGGAGCTACCGGCGAGCTGGCTGGGGATCGATGAGGCGGCGCCGTTCGCGGGGAAGAAGGCGACGAAGGCCGCCGACGCCTTCGCCCGGCGATGGCCCAAGCTGGTGAACGCCACGCTGGTGGCGTTCATCATGACGATGCCGCCGCTCCTCATCCTCCTCGGCGGCGGCCAGCCCGGCGCGCCGGCGGTGTGGATCAAGTCGACCGTTGCCAGCCTAGCCGCACGAGGAGGTAAGTAACGTCAGTTTTTTGCTCACTTGTTTCAAAGGAATCTGGTTGTTCTTCTCGTGAAAAAGGAGCTTTGGTTTTTCATGTTCTTCATGCTGCTGTGTTTGCAAAGCTACAGCTCAAGCAGAGCTGCAGAGGGGCTAGTCTTTATATGTTCAATCAAATGGAGGCAGTGTTACAAATGAACACTGTTGGAAAATTTCCATTTCCAACCGCTACATGTTGGGAAATTTATTTATTTGTATTTTTTTTTAAAAAACTTTACTCGATTTTTCTTTTTTGCGGGGAACTCTACTCGATGATTGATGGATAGTATTTTAGCATCTGATTATGCATACTTGCATTGGAGATTTGGAGGGGTTAGTGAATAATAGTGGGCATTCGTAGAATTATGTAACCTATTAGAACACATAGTGGAATTATAATTATCTATATTTAAATTTTTATTTTGTTAATTTTTTTAGTGGTATCAATAAAACTTATAGTTTTTGTATACCAGTTCAGCCGAGCTGCCACGTCCTGCTTTGCTACTGTAGAAACTACAGTGTCTTGGTTGATCTCTGCTTGCTACCGTTGGATCGCAGCTACCGTCATCTTCGGCCGTTGAACGCGCGCTCACGTTTCTGTTCATGGGCCGCTGGCTGCTGTCCTCCCAAGAGGTCAAGGAGACGAATCGTTTCATAGTGTGTTCCAATTTAACTGAATGTTGCCGTACGAATTTTGTTTAGTGTCAAACTGTCAAATACTTCATACTGAAATTCTTCTAGTTGCTTTTTTTCCATATAAAAAATGTTGGTAGGCTTCTATTGCATTTGTTATACTGTTTATCGTGTAAATTATTTGTTTTTATACCTTACAGAAGAAAAATAACTAATTTTGCTCCGCGGCAACGCGCGAGGCACCGGCTAGTCACTCTGAATCTGCTACTACATCAGATACTAATGTTTAATGTTGATCCATGGAAATGATATAACATGAAGTTTTTTTCCTCTTTAATATTAATTAATGAGCCTACATATATATAGTACTTGTACACATGGATAATTCAGGTGGTGCCAATGGGATAATTCCGCTTGCTCACCAGCCTAGACCTAGTCCTCTTTATGTTTGGGGGATTTGCAAAACCCATGTCCAACACTAGACTTCCTAATTGATTGTGTGGTCAGGTTCTCTACTAGACTTTCTATTTTTACCAAAGCTTCACTATAGACTACCTTTAAAGATTCTTTTTACTCTACACCGCTCTTTTTCTTAAATATTAGGTTTTATTTTTTTAATTTGATCCCGACTTTCTCCTCCAACTATAACGTCTTGTCTCGTGGCAAGATAATAAAGCTTTACGGCTACTTGCTTTGATCGATGACACGTGTTGTAGGCCTATTGAAACCTTGGGTGAGGCCAAGGTTCATATAGGGCCTAAAAAACCCGAGGCAAAAAATACAAGCATGGGTTTTATCAGGTCTTTTGGGGTTCTTTTAGGTGTTTTCAATTTTTTGGGTTTTACCGTAAAATATATCAAGCCAGGCTAAGTTTAAATAGGTCAAATGTATTGGTTTATAGTCTTGTTTTTGGGTTGAAATGCAAGCCCAGTGAGATGAAAAATTTCACAACATCTCAAACTAGACATAAACTGAACGGTATGAGTGATCTTTGAAATTTAGTTGAAGAAATTCGAACGAGATTCCCAACATGATACGAGAGCTTAAGCCGATGAAGATGCTGGACTACTCATTTTGTTCTAGGGATCAAGGACCGGACTACTATTTGGTTGATGGACTAAAGATGCCTAAGCTAGCTAAACTTTTGTGCCACACTTCCTATACAAAAATGAAGCCACTTTATGTTTGTAAGTCGATGACGTGAGGGCGCTTCATGGAAGGAAAAGAATTTTGGTACAAATGTGGCTCCTAACCAAATGTAGCTCATAAATTAAACGCGAGTAACTTGTAACATGAGTGTCTCATAAGATGAAGCAATGTTTGGCAGCGAACCAAACAACCTTCTTCCACGTGGTGGTCATGGTTCAAAATTTTGGAATAGAATTTTTGAAATTTTAGGCCTATCGGACAACCACCCCCACCCCAAATGGAAAACTATTGTGCTCGAACTTTTGGAATTATTCATTTTGTTATGAATTTAACACAAAATATTTAAATTTGACAAAATTGGTTCAAAATTTCAAATTATTTTGGACCAAAATTTACGTATTGTCTGAAATTTGAAAATATTCCTTCCTATCAAGCGCAATAGAGGCAATCCGATTTATTAAACCCCGGTGGTGGTGTCGCTTTTGGTACATTCCTTGGCCGTATTTACTCGGAAAAATACGCAAACCACACATACAGTAAAAACGTGAAAATCACCGTAAGATAAAAAATGGATGTCTGAGAGTTGTCCGCGTCACTCTGAGTAAAATTTTTACTTTCAAATTCAACATAAAATTTTCCTTAGGGCGATGTGAAAAAAATCTTAGACGTTTATTTTTTATTCTAGTTTTAAAGTTTTCACTGTATAGTATAGTATGTGGTTTGCATTATATATTTTCTCAATTTACTCTGTTTGGACTTAAAATTTTGCTCCATTTCGCTTGCAGAACCCAAGAAAGACGTGCTTCTCGGTGGCCTGCTCCTCCCAGGATTCAACGAGCACTCGTGCGTCAGCCGGTACCAGTCCGTCTACTACCGCAAGAACATGACGCGGCCGCCGTCGCCGCACCTCCTCCGCCGGCTCCGGCAGCAGGAGGCGCTGCAACGGCGGTGCGGCCCGGGCACGGAGCCGTACCGGAGGGCGTCCGAGCGGCTCAGGTCCGGCCAGAACGCCGGCGACGACTTCGTCGCCACGGTCGACGGCTGCGGCTACCTCGTGCTGATATCCTACCGTGGCCTCGGCAACCGCATCCTCGCCATCACCTCGGCCTTCCTCTACGCCATGCTCACGGGCCGCGTGCTCCTCCTCGACCCAGGCAAGACCATGGCCGACCTCTTCTGCGAGCCGTTCCAGGGCACGTCATGGATGCTGCCCGACGACTTCCCGCTCGAACACTTCAGGGACCTCGGCGAGGACGCGCCGGAGAGCTACGGGAACGTGGCGGTGAACCGGAGCGGGTCCGTCTCCGGCCTTCGGTTCGTCTACGCGCACCTCGACCACGCGGCGTCGCCGGCGAACAGGCTCGTGTACTGCGACGACCACCGCCAGTTCCTCCACCGCGTGCAATGGGTGATCTTGAGGACGGACAGCTACATCGCGCCGGGGATCTTCCTCAACCCGGCGTACAAGGAGGAGCTCGACATGATGTTCCCCAGGAAGGACGCCGTCTTCTACCTCCTCTCGCGGTATCTCCTCCACCCGACCAACGACGTCTGGGGCATGGTCACCAGGTTCTACAGCTCCTACCTCAAGAACGCCGACGAGCGGCTGGGCATCCAGATCAGGGTGTTCGACGGCGACGAGCCGTTCCAGCACATCCTGGACCAGATCCTGGCTTGTACGTCGCAGGAGCATCTTCTTCCGGGAGTCGTGAGCGGCGGCGGCATCGGGGCCGCGCCGCCGCCGATCGTGCGGTCCAAGGCCGTCCTGACGACCGGCCTCAACTCGTGGTACCACGACAGCATCCGGGATATGTACTGGCGGTCGCCGTCGGCCACCGGCGAGGTGGTGAGCGTGCACCAGCCGAGCCACGAGCTGCACCAGCACTTCTTCCGGAGCATCCACGACATGAAGGCCCTCGCCGAGATGTACCTGCTGAGCTTGACGGACAAGATCGTCACCAGCGGCTGGTCGACGTTCGGCTACGTCGGCAGCGGCCTCGGCGGCCTCACGCCGTACATCATGATCAAGCCGGAGAACCGCACGGTGCCGAACCCGCCGTGCGTGAAGGCCATGTCCATGGAGCCCTGCGACCACGGGCCGCCCTACTTCGAGTGCACCAAGAAAGAGATCGACAAGATCATCGACACCGGCAACCTGGTGCCTCATGTCCGTTCCTGCGAGGACGTGCCATGGGGACGCAAACTGGCTGATCCCATTAGCTAAACCAGAATAGTATTACTGTTTTATTCACAATTTATACCATGTTTTTTATTGTTGTTTGCAACCTATGGAAAAGAAAATATACTCTTTTTTGCAAATTAATCAATAACTGTTCATATAGTATATGATTTCTGAATGCTTGATCATACATAAGTTCATTTGTAGATGGAAAAAAAATGGTCGTGTAATTCACAGTTATCTTGTATGGACTACGGAGTAGTAGTAATCAATTCATTAATGGTTAATCAAAAAGCTTGATGCCTCCGGCTAGATCCTCACAGCGCTTGATGTGTCGTGTCACATTCTCGCTGACAGCGACCTTGCTCAGCTGGCATGTCGCGGCGGGCGGCGGCTTGTGGAAGCATGGCTCCATGGAGACGGCGCGCGCGCACGGCGTCCGGGGGACCTTGTGGTTGAACGCCGTGAGCAGCATCGCCGGCCGCAGCCCGGCGAGCGCGCTGCTCATGTACCCGAACGTCGACATGCCGCTGGTGAGCAGCACGTCGGAGAAGCTGAGCAGGTAGATCTCGGCGAGCGCCTTCTGGTTGTGCGCCCGCTTCCCCATCTCCTGCTGCTCCTCGTGGCTCGGCTGGAAAACGCCGACCCACCCGCCGCCGCTCGCCGTCGTAGCCGCCGCGTGCTCGTAGTACTTGGCCTTCAGCCTCTCGTAGTAGTCCGCCTGCAGCGACGTGACCAGGATGGCTGTCGTCGTGCCGGCGGCTCGTCCATCGCCGGACGCGTTCGTCATGGCGCCTGCTGGCGCCGGCGCGTCGCCGTCGGTCTCCGGCAGGATGCGCTCCTGTGACGAACACGCCATGACCTGCTTGTACATGTCGTCGACGGGGATGGACGCCCAGGAGAACATCCTGATCTGCACGCCGATCATCTCCGCCGCCGGAGCCAGGTACGAGTGGTGATATCTCATGACCATCCCCCACACGGAGTTGGAAGGGTGAAGAAGATAGCGGCCAAGAAGATGGGTGACGCTCTCCTTCGCCGGGAACATCCACCGGAGCTCGTCCTGGAACTCCGGGATGGCGTACAGCGACGGGACGAAGTAGAGGTCGCTCTGCAGCAGCAGCCAGTTCACCTTGGCGAGCACGAGCTGGTCGTCGTTGCAGTAGAACCGCTCGTCGTCGCCGCGGAGGTCGTGCGCCAGGTGGAGGTACACGTACGGCGGCACGGACACCGGCGTCTCCTTCGCCGGGTCCCCGGTGATCTTCTTGGCGGTGAGGAGGTTCCCGTACGACTGGTTCGAGTGCACCCCGAGCCGCCAAAGTTCAGCGACGGGGAAGTCCGGCGGGAGCACCCACGTCGTCGTCTCGCCTTCGCCGCCCGGGAACGGCTCGCAGAAGTGGTCGGTGAAGTCGTCGGGGAAGTGGACGAGGAAGACGCGGTCGGTGAGCAGCGCGTAGAGGAAGGAGGCGACCAGCGAGAGCATGCGGTTGCCGAGGCCATTGTAGGGGATTCCGACGAGGTAGTTGCACTCCATGACCTCCGAGCTGTGGCCGGACCGGAGCTGCTCGACGGACTTGGCGTAGCCCGGCGTGCTCGGGGCGCACCTCCGGTGCCGCGCCTCGTAGTCGCGAAGCTTCTGGAGGAGGTAGGGCGACGGCGCGAATGGCGAGCGCTTGTAGTAGCGCGGGGACTCGTGCCGGCTCAGGCACGCGCCGCGGTCGAAGCCGCCGGCCGCCAGCAAGCCGCCGAAGAGCTCGTCGGCGCCGTTGGCCGCGTCGCCGGTGGCGCTGGGTTTGGAGGCGTTCGTGAATCCTGAATTTGATTTTGAGGCAAGCCAAAACAAACTGTGAAAAGATTTTCAAAAATATATCAGGTGAATTGAAATTCTTAAATTCTGGTCTGCACGCGCAATTTCAAATGTACGTCACGCAATTTAGGATTTCAAATACACAATTTCAAATCCGTAGCAATTTAACAATTTCTGAATCCACCAGAGACGCACAATCGAAATCATGGCCTAAGATGTAGGATTTCTGAATCCACGATAGAACTTTGGCCCACAAAATCACAGGCGACTACAAATCGGGCGTCCGATTTTTTCCCCAAAAATCGAGCGATGTTTCACCGCTACACGAAAAATGTTTCACTATTAAATCAAAAATATTTCAGACTATTAAATGGTGAAACACAGTTTAATCATGATTGAAAGATATTATTCTCACAGGTAAAACATCAAATTTCAACAGCTAAAACATTAACAAATTACAAGAGTCGTAAACAAAATTATGAAACATCATCGAAGTATCAAGTGCAACATTTCAATCCAACCCCAAGAAACATTCAGATATATTGGCTGAAATATCCAAAACTCATAAAAATATACCAGTCTAGATCTGATTTCTTACTCCTCTTCGATGGGTTCATTCCCTTCCTTGCTTCCCTTCTCCAAAAATTTCAGCACCACAAGGCCACACAAAAGCACAAGGCAATCCAACCAAATTTCTTTCTCCTTCGCCATGCCGCGAGCTCCCCCATCCAACAGCAAGCAGCAGGGAAGGGGATTGAGTGAGGAGGGCATCTTGCCGCCAGCCTCCGCTTGTGCGATACTGCGGTGACGGCGGCGGCTAGGCTACGAGCAGCCTTGTGATGGCGACCTTCTTCCGCAGTGCCAATCTCGTCTTCAAGGTCTTTGACTGCCAGTTTCTCTTCCCACGCCTCCGCTGCTCACAAACGAGACAAGAAGAAAGAGAGGAGAAAAGGAGAGAGAGCGCGCAAGAGAAAAAAAGGCAAATGAATAAGGATATAGAGGGAGAGAGGTATGAGGAGTCAAACGAGCAGTTGGAAAAGCGCTCGATTGTTTTTTTCATCGGTCGACCGACGCAAAGGATTTCCGATAAAATCACGGCCCAAATGGATCTACGAGAAACTAGCACTAGTGGTTAAAGAAAAACAGAAATCTGTTTGTTCACTTCTTCTCTGTCTCTCTGATCACAGTGGGATCTTAAACTGTTTGATGTGTTCTATGCAGGGATTGAATTCAGTAATCTGAAATCGATAAAAGACGGACACGTACAACATCTTTCTTAGTTTCATGGACACATGCACATCTTTCTTAGTTTCTTCTAAGTGTATTTACCAGCTGTAAATTAAATCACAACAAAATACCTGCACTTCTTTTTATAGTTGCTTGATTCACAAACCGCAAAGAGCACTGCTACACGTACTATTTTAGTAAGAAAATTTAGGTAGTACAGACTTTTCCGACTGCAGATCACACCAAAACACCTGCATTTTATTTTTCTAACCGCCTACAATTGTAATCTCATACTGCAAAAGTGCATAATCATAAACAAATTACCTGCAGTCACAGCAGTCAGCCTCGCCGCGCTCTGCCAAACCGTGGACGCGCTGGCCCATCCGCCGAGCACCAGCAGCACGAGCAGCGGCACCGCCATGGCGCAGACGACGCCGACGACGCGCACCGCCGCGCCAGCGCCTCCGCCCAGCTTCTTCCCCCTCGCCGCCATCACAAGTTCACAACCCTCTTCCTGTCCCCTGACGCCGTCGCCGCCGATGCTACTCTGCTCGTTGATCACCTCCGATCCCCTTCGCGTGCACGGCCACCGTCCCAAACTTCGTCAGCCTTTTATCACATCCTTTTTCGCGGCCATAGCTTGACATGCGAGCCACAGCACGTTGGAGAGGTGGACTTCCGTTCGTTTGAGTGCACTGTAGCTTCGTACATAGGTAGACGAGGTGAAGCTTTGCGTGTCAGGTTGGGGTTCGATCATAATATATGTCCTGCCTGATACTATGAAACTATGGCACTCCATCTCGTTTGGATCAATTGATCATTTAGTATACTATGAATGTATGATACACTATGGCCTGCAAGGCTTGCAAACTGGGAGCTGACCTGGGTAACAGAGCCGGCCACCATGTGATAAGATAAGATACTGTTATCTTAAAATGGGGAGATCATCTCGTCAAAGTTTCAAACCCCACGAACACAAAAGTTGTACAACGGTTTCCTTTTTTTTTTAAAAAAAAGAAACAAAGGTATACGACAATCCCGTGTTCATGGACTTGATTAACAAAAAGAGCAAGTAATTTGTACATCATATGGCGCTTATCAAGAAATCACGGCCCAGCTAGGCCCATTGCAAGCCTTAGATACTACTGATGTTAATATGTCTACTTTTATCCATTGCAAGACCATTGCAAGATGGACTTGCAATAAAAAATTCATTGCAAATTTATTGCAAGTCCATCTTGCAATGGTTTTATCCAAGTACATGTTGCAAACTTGCAACTGTTTTGTTGGTGGCAAATTGTGGCAACGCAGAGTCTATTTTTATCCTACAATGGTTTACAGGTTTGTACTATATATTCTTTCACGAATAACACCTCGTGTGACGTGTGTTACTTCGACAGCCGTGTGTTGGTTCGCACATCATTGATCCATAGCATGCATGCCTCGAAGGGATCTCATTAGGCATGTCAATTTTATCGTAGGCTCGGCAAGCCAGCTAAAACGTCCTCAACTTCATAGAGAAAAGACGATAAAGAACAGTGGATTGGAAGGGTAAAGTGATAAGAGTAGGACAAAATGGATAGATTGATTGTGATTGTTTTAATTGAATACGCTATAGTCCTTATAAAAAAGCTGATCTTTTGTAAATAGCATTTCTTCAAGTTTTATTGGGCTTAGACACGCATTAGAATTTTAAAAAAACATATCCAAACAAGAAAACATGAGAAGAAATCAAATTTGATTTAGACTCGGTTGACGGTTAGACTGCCCAGTAGCCGTCGATCAGACTAACATGGGACCCGGTCATCGGTCCAACCGTGGTTTAAGCATCGGTTTAAGTAGCCTTTGCGAGAAGGCTCTGATTGTCCTCCAAACTTAGCTCCAATGTTAAATTTAGATGTCAACAAGTTTTATCCATGTAGAATCGAGAGTCGGCTTTGATCATCTACTTTTTAGTTTATCAGCTGCAACCAAAATTTTTTAATTTTAAATCATAATTTTAGAGTTGATTTTGATGATTTTCATCGTAGTTGACTTCTCAATCACCAAAAATACATATATAAAAAAGTTACCCATAAATTATTATGTTTGTAATAAACGTTTATAAGTTGTAGGCGAAATACAATTGTATTTTGAATCCTATATGCACAATCAAGCTTTAGGTAAAAGGTAGTACAACTTTAACTCTAGTTTCCAATAATATAGCCATATGGTCGTGTCCTCTTTACCATTCCGTTCGGTCGACAAGCTTGAGCCCCGCGGGCATGTCGTGGCAGTGCCGAACGTGCGGCACGATCTTGCCGGCGTCCTCCCACCGCTTGCAGTCGTACAGCGGCGCGACGTGGAAGCACGGCTCCATGGACATGTCCCGGCGGCACGGCGGCGCCGTGCCGTTCACCTCCCTGCGCGGCAGCACCCACGGCGTCAGCCCGCCGAGCCCCTGCGCCACGTACCCGAACGTCGACGTCCCCGTCGTCACCAGCATGTCCGTCGTGCTCAGCAGGTACATCTCCGCCCACGCCTTCCGCTCGTGCGCCTTCACGCCGTACATCTGGTGCTCCTCGTGGCTCGGCTGGTCGACCACCACCACCTCGCCGGTCTCCGTCGCCCGCTCCCAGTACATCCCCTTCATCTTCTCGTAGTACCACGACTTGAGCGAGGTGATCACCACGGCGCTCGACCTGAGACCACGACGCGGCGCGGTGGCCGTCGCCGGTGGCTCTTGGTCCGTGGCGAGCACCCGCGGGAGCAGCCCTTCCTCCTGCGTGCACGTCGTGATCGTCTTGAGGAGCTCCGGCGACTCCCATTCCCACGAGGAGACGCGCACCTGGATGCCCACGCGGCGGCGCGCCCACGCGAGGTGGCCGCGGTAGTAGCGCGTGACGAGGCCCCAGACGTGGTTGGTGGGGTGGAACAGGTAGCGGCCGAGGTGGTGGAACACGGCGTCGCGCTCCGGGAAGAGCGCGGCGAGCTCGTCCTGGAACGCCTTGACGAGGAACAGCCCCGGCACGATGTAGCTGTCCGTCCTCATCACCAGCCACTGGATGCTCGACAGCAGCCACTGGTCCTCGTCGCAGAAGAAGAGCTGGTCGTAATCGGTCTGGTTGTAATCGAGGTGGATGTACGCGAACGCCGGCACCGCCGCCGCCGCTTGTCCGCCGGCGGCGGCGGAGCCTGGCGCGTCGGGTCTGAGCACTCTGTTCTCACGCATCTTCCCGTAGCGCTCGGCGGTGTGGAGGTAGAAGCTCTGGTAGTCCACGAGTGGGAACCCCGGCGGCAGCAGCCACGTCGTGCCGGCGAAGGGCTCGCAGAACAGGTCGCCCATCTCGTTGCTGGGGTCGACGAGGAGCACGCGGTCGGTGAGAAGCGCGTACAGGAACGCCGACGCGGCGGCGAGGATCCGGTTGCCGAGGCCGCGGTAGGAGATGGAGACCAGGTACCTGCACGCCTTCGGTGAGGGCGCCGCCGTGCTCTTGCCGGACTTGAGCTGCTCCAGGGCGGCGCTGTAGGCGGCGGTGCCAGGGCCGCACCGCCTCTGCAGGTCTTCGTGGCGCCGCAGTTTGGAGACGAGGTGCTCCGATGGTCGACGGCCGGCGTTTCGCCGGTACGTGGCGGATTGGTACCGGCTGTGGCAGGATTCTTGGTCGAAGCCGTCGACAAGGAGGCCTCCGAGAAGCTTGTCGTGTGACGTCGTCGGGTGCTTCACGAAGGAGACATCATCATCTGGACCTGCAGAAGTCACAGAAACTTATGAAACATGGATACTTTTTTGGTTTTCCCGATCACTTCCCGAATATAAATTCTTAGATGATTTTTATGTGATTTTCCCTAAAAAAGATTTTTGAAATGTACAGATAAATATTTCCCTTTTAAAATTCTTATATTCTAAATAAAATAAAATTGCATTGTAATTGAGTGCTTAAAAACAAAGATCACATGTGAATTCTAACAAAATAAATTTTGGTACAGAGTATGTAACTAAATAGCCTGTGTGAATGTGCAAGCTACAAATTCGTATGTATGACAGAGAAGTTTGAAATTGGGAGGAAAATGAAAGAAAGCTAGCTTAATTACCTTCCTGAATGCCAACCACCGCCGTCATGATCCACATCGCTTGCTCGCCAATTCGCCCGCTGAAGATGACGACGAGCGGCGGCATGGTCATCAGGACGGCGACGAGCACCGTGCTCATCATCCCCGGGCGCCACCGCTTGCTGCCGGCGGCCTGCAGGGCCTTCGTCTTCATGGCCGCCGCCGATACTAACTGGCCGGGCGGGGAGCCACCCTGTGCCGCCGCTCTCTCCGTGCAGCGCTCTCACTCTCAGTGACAATGGTTGCTAGCTCAGTGTGAGATTTGGTGATTCAGCCAACTGGATGCACAAGGTCTTTCTCTTGAAATGCAGGTCAACTGTATGCCTAATTGCCTATGCAGTGGTACAGTACATGAAGTAGATAAGCACTCTTTCCATTCTTAAAAAAAAATCCTAAAAAATTAGGTTTTTTAAGGTATCCTCAAATGATTATGAGCCGTCCATTGCTTTGGATCCAATGGATCTGATTTTATCATGCTGCACTGAGTAATAGTGTAATAGAAATTTTATAAGGGTAAAATTAGAACTAAAATATATAACGTTGCAATAAATTCGTGTACCATATACCATATTAAAATAGATGAATTGATGAATCTATTTTACCAAAGTTTTAAATAAAATATTTTATATACTTATGAAAATATATAGTTTGATTTAAAATTTACTACACTAAAGTAGAAGGTACCGTAGCGTAACGGACCCCAAAAAAATTAATGTTCTAAACTATGTGCAGTAAAAAAATCTTTAAATCTTTAAATTTGTCATTAGGAAACATTTTTTAAAGTTATATTTATATTATTTTTAGAAATCATGAATTTAGAATAAATAATAGTGAAACATGTATTGATGACTGTGTGTCCAAAATGTCAAGAGAAATTAACGAAGGTAGCAGCAGTACTCGTATGTACTAGTAATAGTAATCTGACAAGGTATGTGTTTTCTATTGAGCACTGCAGTGTATTTGTCCTTGCAGGTATAGATTACTGCACATCGGGTTAAGTGAATTCCACAAGTGGACAAGCTAATCAGTGGACTTTGTAGGTAAACGATCATACACCAATGGCAGGATGGCCTCTGAAAAAGTTCGTTCCATCTCATCAGGAAAAGAACAAGAGAGATTGTGCCTCGGTACTGTGATTCTCCATCCTTGGGATTGGGACCTTGGGTAATGGAATAACTCCAACTGTGAAAGGGAGACACTGGCACGCTGCAGCGATCAATTGACTTGGCTATTCCGTTCCGTTCCAGACTCCAGTAATTTTTTGCAGAACCAGAGAAGCGTGGTACCGATGGCGGAATTGCTAATGTATGGATAATGGATCGAGGCAACGTGACCGTTATTTGTTTACAAACGCTAGTCCGTCGCCTCGGTAGGGTTTTCTATCCGGTCGATGAGGGTACACCGGACTTAACACACATCGCACTCGTACTATGTACTAAGTTTATTTCACCACTCTTAACCACGCGTTTATCTAAAATATACCTTTAACTCTGTAACCGGATATTCTACCTCTTAGCTCATAAAGCTCGTTCAGATTGACTCTATATTTCAAAGTAGCTAGGTGGCCTGCATAATTACGCGGCTAGCACCCATACAAAATTATCTATTTTTTTGACTTAAAATTTGTTAAGTAGCTATCATGTTGTCTTGAGACTTTGAAAGATCGAACCTTATCATCTCTGGGTTTCTAATTTTATAGTTTTTAAAAGTCACATCAGTCGCTCTTACTTCTTTGTCACCCATTTATTTGCTTACTCGATCTATCACGACTTCTATTCATCTTAAATCTTATAGTTTTTAGAGCTCATTATTTCGTTAGGTTTCATTTTTATAATTTTTAGAAGTCCCGTCAAACACCGTCACTGTACTTCTCTATGACTTGCCCGCTGCCTCCCCTCTTTATTGACATTGGGATTTTAAAAATTAAACATAATTATTGTTGGGATTTATTTTTTACTTTTTAGAAGTCCCATCAACCATCGGCGGCTTCGCCATTGTAGTCCTCTATGGTTCGCCCGTTGCCCGCCCTCTTTATTGTCATTAAGATTTTAAAAGTCGAACATAATTACTATTGGGGTTTATTTTTTTACTTTCTAGAAGTCCTGCCAACCACCACGACTATGCTGCTTAACGGTTTGCCCGTCGTCCCTCCTCTTAATTATCATTGGGATTTGTTCGGGGTTTTATTTATAGTTTTTAGATGTCTTATCAGCTGTCACCACTCTACTTCTTTATGAGTCTGTTACTTTTTCCTTTTTATTATCATTTGTCATTGTTGTTTTCTAGATAGACTATTTTAAAAAAAATCCCATATTTTTCATTCCGATATTTTGTCATTTATAAATTGTATTCTACTTTAATCGTTATAATTATGTTTTGATTTTTGGAATTTATTTTATTTTTTATTCTAAAATTTAATTAATCTCATGTTGTGTTTTCGATGGTCTCTTCTTTCAATAGTCTTTATTTTTTATTCCAAATTTTAGTTATTTAAAAATTGTATTCCTAGTTGAAATCTTTTTTTTTCTAATTTTGGAATTTATTTTTTATTTCTAATTTTAATTAATCTCATATTGTGTTCTATATGGACTATTATTTTAATATTCCTTATTTTTATTCTCAATTTCAGTTGTTCATAAATTGTATTCTTACTTAAACTCTTATTTTTACTTTTTCCAATTTTGGAATTTATTTTATTTTTTATTTCGAATTTTAATTAATCTCTAATTGTGTTCTATATGGACTCTTCTTTCTTATTTTTTATTTTGTATTCCGAATTTTAATTATTTCTAAATATACTCGTACTTGAACTCTTTTTTTCTTTTTCTTCGATTAATGTGAGAATTTCTAGCTTCCACGACAAACGTGGTGTCTTCTTTCAAGGCTGTTTTAATAATATAACTAGCTGGGTGGCACACGCAATTGCGCGGCTAGCATCTATACAAAATTATCTTGTTAAATAGCTATCTCTTTGTCTTACGACTTTGAAAGACTGAACCTTATCATCCCCGTATTTCTAATTATATAGTTATTAAAAGTCACACCAGTCACTATCCCGTACTTCTTTATCACTCCTTTATTTGCTTGCTTGATCTATCATGGCTTCTATTCATCCTTCTTGGAATATTTAAAAATTGAACCTTGTAGTTTTTAGAGTTTATTGTCTGGGTTTTATTTTTATAATTTTTAAAAGTCTTGTCAAACGTCATCACTATACTCTTCTATGGCCCTCCCGCTGCCTCCCTCTATATTGTCATTGAGATTTTAAAAATCAAACATAATTATTATTGGGGTTTATTTTTACTTTCTAGAAGTCTCGCCAACCGCCATGACCTTGCTGCATAACGGCCTGCCCGTCGTTCCTCCTCTTAATCATCGTTGAGATTCTATTTGAGGTTTTGTTTTAGATTTCGGATGTCCGATCAACTGCCACCACACTACTTCTTTACGGGCTAGTTGCTACTTCCCTCTTTATTGTCATTTGTCAATGTTGTGATTTAGATGGACTATTATTTAAAAAGATTCCATATTTTTCATTCCGATATTTTTTTATTTATAAATTGTATTCTACCTGAACTCTTACAATTATTTCTCATTGGTGTTCTAGATGGTCTTTTCTTTCAATAGTTTTTATTTTATTACGAATTTAGTTATTTATAAATTGTATTCCTAGTTGAACTTTTATTTTTCCTTTTCTAATTTCAGAATTTATTTTATTTTTTATTTTGAATTTTAATTAATCTCGTATTTTGTTTTATGGACTATTCTTTCAATATTTCTTATTTTTTTATTTTCAATTTCAGTTGTTTCAATATTGTATTCCTACTTTGAACTCTCTATTTTACTTTTCTAATTTGGAAATTTATTTTATTTTTTATTTCGAATTTTAATTAATCTCGTATTGGGTTCTTATATGGATTTTTCTTCCAATATTACTTATTTTTAATTTTGAATTTCAGTTATTTTTAAATTGTATTTCTACTTGAACTTTTATTTTCTTTTTTCGATTAATGTGGGAATTTTTAGCCTCCGCAGCGAACGTGATGCCTTCTTTTAAAACTGTCTTAATAATATAATAATATAATAGGTAGATATATTTCAAGCTAGAGTTATTTTTACTTACATGATGTTTACGTTGTGTAAGTTAGAAAGTTCGTCAATCTCACATGTCATACTCTCTTTCCTATTTTCTCCCTTGTAACGCTCGTTTCGTCGTGGCGTTAGCGGGAAAACCTAATTCCGAAAAACCCTATTTGCGAAAATTTTGCTCTTTGGTTGTGTCTTGCCGTGCGAAAACCCTATTCCCTTGTAACGTAGTTTTCAAGAACTCAAGAAAAGATTGACGACTGCTCTCGTCCTCACCCTGCCAGACATCCGAAAGGATTTTGAGATCTTCTGTGATGCATCAAGGGAAGGTCTGGGATGTGTCCTGATGCAAGACCGAAAGGTGGTGGCCTACGCTTCAAGACAACTCAGGCCCCATGAAGTCAACTATCCTACGCACGACCTGGAATTGGCAGCTGTGATTCATGCTCTAAAGATTTGGCGTCACTACTTGATTGGAAACCGATGTGAGATTTACACCGACCACAAAAGCCTCAAATACATCTTTACTCAGAGCGAACTGAACATGAGACAGAGAAGATGGTTGGAATTAATCAAGGATTACAATCTCAGTATACATTACCATCCTGGAAAAGCAAATGTGGTCGCCGACGCGTTAAGTCGCAAGACCTACTGTACTACCACCCTAGTTTGGCCGACCCAGGATGACCTGTGCCGCGAAATTGAGAAGTTGAAACTGACCGTGGTCCCGACCGGAACCCTTGCCAACCTTACAGTGCAACCTACCCTAGAAGTTCAAATTCGAGAAGCGCAATAAGAAGATGAAGACATAAAAGAGATGAAGGATAAGATCCGTAAGAAAAGACTCACAGGTTTTACCACCGACGACCAGGGTACTGTTTGGTTCGGATCCCGCATCTGCGTGCCAGCCAAAAAGGAATTAAGGGACCTCATTCTGAGAGAAGCTCATGAGTCTACTTACTCCATCCATCCGGGAAGTACCAAAATGTACCAAGACATCAAGGAATGCTTTTGGTGGGCTGGAATGAAGCGAGATGTTGCCGAATATGTAGCCTTATGCGACATCTGCCAAAGAGTAAAGGCCGATCACCAGAAACCCGTCGGCTTGTTACAACCTCTCCGAATTCCCGAGTGAAAATGGGAAGAGATCAGTATGGATTTCATTACCGGCTTACCAAGGACCCCTAGTGGGTATGACTCCATCTGGGTAATCGTGGACTGCCTAACCAAGGCAGCTCACTTTGTACCCGTGAAAACCACCTACGATGGGAAAAAGTTGGCAGACCTATACATGACCCACGTGGTTTGCCGATACGGTTGACCAAAGAAGATAGTGTCGGATCAAGGCACTCAATTTACCTCAAGGTTCTGGCAACAGTTGCACGAGGCAATGGGCACTAACTTAAATTTCAGCACCGCCTATCACCCACAGACAGATGGGCAGACATAACGAGTTAACCAAATCTTGGAAGACATGCTTCGAGCGTGTGCCTTGGACTTCGAAGGCACATGGGATCGCTGTTTACCATACGCTGAGTTCTCATACAATAACAATTACCAATCCAGTATCCAGATGTCCCCAAATGAAGCCTTATTTGGACGAAAGTGTCGCACCCTGTTGTGTTGGAATGGGGTGGGTGAAGCACAAGTGTTTGGTCCTGACGTGCTAAAGGTAGCGAAAACGCAAGTCAAGCTGATTCGAGACCGTTTGAAGACGGCACAGACCCGACAGAAAAACTATGCAGATAACCGGAGGCGTGATCTCGAGTTCGTGGTAGGAGATCACGTGTACCTACGGGTGTCCCCACTCCGTGGTCTGAAGAGGTTTGGGATGTTCGGTAAGTTAGCTCCTCACTATATCGGCCCCTACCTCATCACCGCCAGATGCGGTGAAGTCGCCTATCAGCTTGAACTACCGGAAGGACTGTGTCACGCCCCAAACTAGCTCCGAGCGGAGGCCAGAATAAGGCGATCCAAATTAACCTGTATGCCTGTACCAGTCCCAGGAAATAGTGCTGGTACAACAGAAAGATAGATTATCACAACAACAGCGGTCTCTTTATTAAGAGTAAGATTACAACCAAGGTTGGAACTGCGGACAGAACCCGAGTTCACAACAACAATACAAAAAGGCGGAAGCGGAAAGCGGAGACTAGCCCTAAGCCACAAGCAAAGCCTTGGGGAAAGGCCGAAACCCTACTACTGCTCGAAGTCTGCTTGCTCCTGGAAGAACTCTTCATCAGCAGGGTCCACCTCTTCGTCTTCGAGAACTGGGGGGGGGTTTAATTATATAGAGCAAGGGTGAGTACGGGAGTACTCAGCAAGTCAAGGGAATTAAGTGTTTAATGCAAGCTTCAAGGGAAAGCCAGTTATTTTTCACAATTGATTTTAGTTTAAGACTTTCAGAAACATCTAAGTGAGTGCTTCTCAACGGCGCGGACGAGAAAGTGCGTCTCATCCGGCCGGAGCAGTGAAAATGTATCGATTGATTCTTGTCGGCACGAGAGGCTCCTTGCCAATCGTTTACCGACCCGGCTGCTCCAACAGCCACACGCGAGAGGCTCCCTGCCAATCGCTCACCAACACCGGCTGCACCAACAGCCACAATTCAAACACGTCGGAACGAGAGGCTCCCTGCCAATCGTTCACCGACACCGGCTGCTTCAACAGCCCAACTTAAGCACAGGAAGGAAATTCTTACACCAACAGCAGTTCACAAGGATCCCAGTTAAAAACTACGCTAAGGAATCACCTCACATCCGCCCATGACCGTGGGCACGGCTGTTCGAACAGTTATTAACCTCTGCAGAGGGGGTACACTTTACCCACACGACGTTACTAACCCCGAATCACCCAGCCCATGACTCTCGGTCACGTCTGGCGACCTTGAGGCTTTCACGACAAGGCATTTCGAAAGCCGACTCAGGGTCATCTTATGCCAATGGGAGGGGTCCCACGGACCAACACCAGGTTAGGTCCCAGACCATACTGTGCCAGGAAGCCCAGGGGTCCTCCCTGACACCACCCCGGTGAATCCACTTGTCCCTTGGCATCAAGATTTCCCTGGCCTAGCTAATTACTCAGCCAGGGGCGTCCCATATCACCCATGTGGTCGTACTTGACATATGCTTGGATGTAATTCCCAAGGAATCGGTCCTTAGAGCGAGAACGGGCAGACCGTACCTCCAGTACGTCTCCCGTACCACGAGTTTTAGAAACTCACTTTATTTTCAATGCACCGATCCAAGTGTCGGGTTTTCCAAGTATTTTGTAAACTCCAGTTTTACCCATGTGATCAATTTTAAAGTTTGAGGAGAGTCTCGACATTCGTACGCGAGGTACGGATACCGAGGCTCCACCTGAGGGGTGACAGGGGTGTTAGGGTATTCAAATATCAAGGAAGGTGAATGCAGCAAATGGGTAGGGCCTGCCGGTTGTATTGCAAACCAAGGCCAAGTGCCAAGTGTAACCTAATTAATGCATAGTTTGCGGAATCAAAATACTTAATTTAAACTATAGGTTCAATTGATCAAAGGTGACTTGCCTTGCTCGAGATCTTGAGCTTCTTCCTTGAAATCCGCGCACTGCGGGTCTTCGGGCTCCGAGACTACATGTGAAACGAGACGACTCAACAAAGCGATAAAAAGAAGCCCTATTAAAGACCACTAAGCGTGCCATTGGATAGATCTCGATTTTTGAGAAATTTTGGAATTGGAACGGGTTAATCGGACGAATGGTTGAAAAGATATGAATTTCCGAAGATTAAAGGATTTTCTGTAATAAGAAAAGAAATTTTTAATTCCCTGGAAAAGAAAAGAAGGAGGGACTGAAATTGGACTTTAATTCGGGCGGCTAAGAACAGCCCAGTAGAATAGAATGGGCGCGGCCGAATTAATGGGCTAGCGGCCCGAAGGGATCGGCCCATCGCCGATCGGCGCGCGAGGGGGGGGATAGGCCGATGGGCCTAGCGGCCGATGGGCCGGAGGCAGATGGCGGGGGGGGGGGGGGGGGGGCGATGGCCGAGCGGCTGAGTGGGCCGAGCGGCCCGAGCGAAAAAGGCCGAGTGGCCGAGGGGGAGAGAGGGGCCGAGGCCGACTGGGCCGGTCAGCCAAGGAGGCCCAGATGGCCGGCCTGGCAACGCGGCCCGGCCGATGCGCGAGAGGGAGGCCGTTTTGACCGGTCTCCCGTGGGACCCGGAACGGCGGACGTGGCGTCCACGTGGACCCCACGTCGGACAGAGAGGGGGAGGCCGCATCGGACGGCCGGCGACGGGTGCGTGCTCCGGCGGGGCGGCGAGTCGGAGTGGGCGGGCGGCGGGCACCGGCGGCGGGAGGAGAGAGAGGGAAACCGAGCCAACGGCTCGGATCGGGCCGCGGGGGTGCGACGGCGGCCGACAACGGTGCGCGGCGGCGGCGGCAACGGCGGCGCGAAGAGGGGGCGAGGAGGGGACGGCGGCCACGGCGGTGGCCGGAGGGGGATCCTACGGGCTACCTAGCTCCTAGACCGGGGAAGAAAGAGGAGGCGGAAGGGGGAAAAGAAAGTTTACCGCGGCGGAAGGCGCTCGCCGGGGACGGGGCGACGGCGCGGGGCGGCGGTGTGGCGCGGTCCCGGGCCGGGGAAGAAGAGGGCGCCGGGTTCCTCTCCTCGCAGCGGCGGGCAGCAAGAGGGGCGGTGGCGCGACGGCGCGACGGCGTGGCGGCGGCAGCGGGAAGGGGGCGAGCTCGGGGAGGCGGTGATGGCGGCCGGGAGCGAGGGGGAAAATTTTATAGGGGGGGCGCTAGGTCGGTTCGGCCGGGGGAGAGGCGGTGCGACCGAGAGGCGGTGGAGCGCGGCGAGGGGACCGCGCTGGCGCTCCCCGCGCTAGCGGCCAAGCGCGGCAGCGGTGACGCCGGCCGGTCGGAGAGGAAAGCAAAAAAGAAGGGGGAAAAGAGGGGTTGCCCCCTTACCGAAACGGGAAGGGGAAAAAGCGGAGAGGGGGCGCGCGCTCGGCTTCTTGGCGGCACGCGCGCAAGCGGCGGGGCCGGGGAGAACGGCGCCGACGACGGAACGGGACGGGAGAGAGAGAGAAGAACGGCGGGGGGGGGGAGAGGAAAGAGAGAGAGCGGGCGCTCTCGGTCGGGCGCGTGCGGCGCACGCGCGGCGCGCGTGGGCCGAGCGGCCTGGCGCGGCCCAGCGGGGAGGGAGCGAGGCCGAGCGAGAGGGACTGGGCCGAGGCGGCACGCGGCACGCGGCCCAGCAAGAGGGGGCGTGAGCCGAGGCAAGCCGAGGGAGAGAGAGAGCTGGGCCGGGAGACGGCCCAGGGAAAGGAGAGGGCAGGCCGAGAAAGAATCCGGCCCGAGGGCAAGGGAGGAAAATTAGACTTTTCCTGAGAGATCGAACTGGAAGGATTAGGGCTCGGATTTGAAATCCGATTTCGCGGTTTTCTCCGGGATTGAACTGAGAGGGGAGACACGAGACCTTGGCACATGACAAGACTCAACCGAAGAGCAAACTTTCGCAAATAGGGTTTTTAGCAGATTAGTTTTCCCGCTAACGCCGCGACAAAACGGGCGTTACAGACTGACAGATGTGCACAATGTGTTTCATGTGTCCCAGTTGAAGAAATGTCTTTGTGTTCTAGAGGAACAGGTTCCCTTGGGAAGTATTGAACTGGAGAAGAACTTAACCTATAAAGAGAGACCGATCAGAGTTCTTGAAGAGGCTGAACGTCAGACTCGAAGAAAGACCGTCAAGTTCTACAAGGTTTAGTGGAGCAATCACTCTGAGGATGAGGCAACTTGGGAACGCGAAGATCTTCTCCGTGCCGAGTTCCCGGAGCTATCCCTTAGGTACTGAATCTCGGGGTCGAGATTCTTGTTAGTGGGTTGGTTTGTAACGCCCGTTTCGTCATGGCGTTAGCGGGAAAACCTAATTCCTAAAAACCATATTTGCGAAAATTTTGCTCTTCGGTTGTGTCTTGCGTGTGCCCTGGGTCTCCTGTTTCCCCTCTCAGTTCAATCCCGGAGAAAATCACGAAATCGAATTCCGAATCTGAACCCTAAATTCTTCCAAAATCCTTCTCAGAAAAAGTCTACTTTCCCTCCCTCTCCTTCCCGGGCCGCCGTCCGGCCAATTTCTTTTTTTCCTTGCCCTCTCTCCCTCGGCCTCTTCCCTCTCCTTGCTGGGTGCGCGCCACCCGGCCCGGTCCGCCCGGCCCGAGCGCGCCGGGCACGTGCGCCGCGCGCACCTGAGCCGCGNGCGGGGGGCCGATGGCCGAGCGGCTGAGTGGGCCGAGCGGCCCGAGCGAAAAAGGCCGAGTGGCCGAGGGGGAGAGAGGGGCCGAGGCCGACTGGGCCGGTAAGCCAAGGAGGCCCAGATGGCCGGCCTGGCAACGCGGCCCGGCCGATGCGTGAGAGGGAGGCCGTTTTGACCGGTCTCCCGTGGGACCCGGAACGGCGGACGTGGCGTCCACGTGGACCCCACGTCGGACAGAGAGGGAGAGGCCGCATCGGACGGCCGGCGACGGGTGCGTGCTCCGGCGGGGCGGCGAGTCGGAGTGGGCGGGCGGCGGGCACCGGCGGCGGGAGGAGAGAGAGGGAAACCGAGCCAACGGCTCGGATCGGGCCGCGGGGGTGCGACGGCGGCCGACAACGGTGCGCGGCGGCGGCGGCAACGGCGGCGTGAAGAGGGGGCGAGGAGGGGACGGCGGCCACGGCGGTGGCCGGAGGGGGATCCTACGGGCTACCTAGCTCCTAGACCGGGGAAGAAAGAGGAGGCGGAAGGGGGAAAAGAAAGTTTACCGCGGTGGAAGGCGCTCGCCGGGGACGGGGCGACGGCGCGGGGCGGCGGTGTGGCGCGGTCCCGGGCCGGGGAAGAAGAGGGCGCCGGGTTCCTCTCCTCGCGCGGCGGGCAGCAAGAGGGGCGGTGGCGCGACGGCGCGACGGCGTGGCGGCGGCAGCGGGAAGGGGGCGACTCGGGGAGGCGGTGATGGCGGCCGGGAGCGAGGGGGAAAAATTTTATAGGGGGGGCGCTAGGTCGGTTCGGCCGGGGGAGAGGGGTGCGACCGAGAGGCGGTGGAGCGCGGCGAGGGGACCGCGCTGGCGCTCCCCGCGCTAGCGGCCAAGCGCGGCAGCGGTGACGCCGGCCGGTCGGAGAGGAAAGCAAAAAAGAAGGGGGAAAAGAGGGGTTGCCCCCTTACCGAAACGGGAAGGGGAAAAAGCGGAGAGGGGGCGCGCGCTCGGCTTCTTGGCGGCACGCGCGCAAGCGGCGGGGCCGGGGAGAACGGCGCCGACGACGGAACGGGACGGGAGAGAGAGAGAAGAACGGCGGGGGGGGGGAGAGGAAAGAGAGAGAGCGGGCGCTCTCGGTCGGGCGCGTGCGGCGCACGCGCGGCGCGCGTGGGCCGAGCGGCCTGGCGCGGCCCAGCGGGGAGGGAGCGAGGCCGAGCGAGAGGGACTGGGCCGAGGCGGCACGCGGCACGCGGCCCAGCAAGAGGGGGCGTGAGCCGAGGCAAGCCGAGGGAGAGAGAGAGCTGGGCCGGGAGACGGCCCAGGGAAAGGAGAGGGCAGGCCGAGAAAGAATCCGGCCCGAGGGCAAGGGAGGAAAATTAGACTTTTCCTGAGAGATCGAACTGGAAGGATTAGGGCTCGGATTTGAAATCCGATTTCGCGGTTTTCTCCGGGATTGAACTGAGAGGGGAGACACGAGACCTTGGCACATGACAAGACTCAACCGAAGAGCAAACTTTCGCAAATAGGGTTTTTAGCAGATTAGTTTTCCCGCTAACGCCGCGACAAAACGGGCGTTACAGACTGACAGATGTGCACAATGTGTTTCATGTGTCCCAGTTGAAGAAATGTCTTTGTGTTCTAGAGGAACAGGTTCCCTTGGGAAGTATTGAACTGGAGAAGAACTTAACCTATAAAGAGAGACCGATCAGAGTTCTTGAAGAGGCTGAACGTCAGACTCGAAGAAAGACCGTCAAGTTCTACAAGGTTTAGTGGAGCAATCACTCTGAGGATGAGGCAACTTGGGAACGCGAAGATCTTCTCCGTGCCGAGTTCCCGGAGCTAATCCCTTAGGTACTGAATCTCGGGGTCGAGATTCTTGTTAGTGGGTTGGTTTGTAACGCCCGTTTCGTCATGGCGTTAGCGGGAAAACCTAATTCCTAAAAACCATATTTGCGAAAATTTTGCTCTTCGGTTGTGTCTTGCCGTGTGCCCTGGGTCTCCTGTTTCCCCTCTCAGTTCAATCCCGGAGAAAATCACGAAATCGAATTCCGAATCTGAACCCTAAATTCTTCCAAAATCCTTCTCAGAAAAAGTCTACTTTCCCTCCCTCTCCTTCCCGGGCCGCCGTCCGGCCAATTTCTTTTTTTCCTTGCCCTCTCTCCCTCGGCCTCTTCCCTCTCCTTGCTGGGTGCGCGCCACCCGGCCCGGTCCGCCCGGCCCGAGCGCGCCGGGCACGTGCGCCGCGCGCACCTGAGCCGCGTGAGAGAGAGCTTCTCTCTCTCGCTCTCTCTCTCTTTCTCGCGCGCTCGCCCGTTTTTCTCTCTCTCTCCCCCAACGGCTCCCACTGGCGCCCCGTCCCGTTCCCGCCGGCGTCCTTCCGCCCATCCCGTCCCACCGCTGGTCCCGCGCCCGCGCGTCATGGCCGACTGGCCGGACAACGCCGCCGTCACCTGGGCCGCNGCCCCCTCTGCGCCGCTTGCCTCCGCGCCGCGCTAAGCCCCGCCGACGTCACTCCTGGCCCCGCCGGCTCTGCGCGCACGTGCCACCGAGGAGAGCCGCGCGTCCTCCTCTCTCTCTCCCTCTCCCCGTGTGCCCTTGCCCGTTTCGGCAAGGGGGCCGCGCCCCTTTTTCCCCCTCTCTTTCTTTCTTTTCCCGACTGCCGCCGGTCCCCTCTCCGCCTGCCGCTGTTCGGCCGCTAGCGCCGGAGGGCGCCAGCACCGGTCCCCTGTCCACTTTGCCCCGAACCGCCTCTCTCTCTCTCTCCCCTCCCCCGCACCGACCTCCGCCAACCGACTTGTGCCCCCTTTAAATCCTCTTTCCGCTCGGCCGCCATTGTTGCTGCTGCCGAGTTCCTCTCCTCTCCACCGCCGTGCCGTGCCACCGCCGCCCTTGCCGTCCGTCGCCGCAGCCGAGGACGCCGAAGGAAACTCCGGGAGCCGCCTTCTTCCCCTCTCCCTCGGCCGAAGCCAAGACGAGTCCACCCGCGCCCCGTCGGCCCCTCCTCCCCGGCGAGCTTCTTCCTCCTGCGGTAATCCTTTTTCATCTCCGTCCCCCTCCGTTTCTCCTCGGATTAGGGAGCTAGGTAGCACCGTAGAACTTCTCCGGGCGCCGTCGTGGCCGCTGCCCCTCTCCTCCGCTCGCGCCGTCGCCGCCTCGCGCCGTCGCGCCTCCTCGCTCCGATCCGAGCCGTCGGCTCACTTCCCCTCTCTCCCCTCTTCGCTTCCGCCTTTTTGTAATGCTGTTGCGAACTCGGAGTCTGTTCGCAGTTCCAACCTTGGTTGTAATTCTACTCTTAATAAAGAGACTGCTGTTGTTGTGATATTCTGTCTTCCTGTTATACCAGCATTGTTTCCTGGGACTGGTACAGGTATACAGGTTAATTTGGATCGCCTTATGCTGGCCTCCGTTCGGGGCTAGTTTGGGGCGTGACATCCCTACCTCTCTCTGCCTTTGTTCCTTTTCTTCCCGGAGAGCTCCAAACCATGTTGACCAGAGCTTCCATCCACCAGCGTCATTTCGAACCGTTCGCTCATGCTACTACGGCTTGGGATCGCTACGAGCAGATTGGGTGGCAGTGGAAGAGAAAGCGTTGCAACGGTGGGGGTGAGGTGCCGAGGAAAGAAAGGGGCACACTGCCGAGGATCGACAGGAGGAAACAGGTGCTTGCACAGCGGCGTGGGGGTGAAGTTGGAATGTGTGGCGTTGCGAGTGGGACAGGGATGACCTAGGCCGTCCATAGAGCTTTTCGCTCTAAAAGATTGGGTCTTGCTCATCGGAATAGAGATGGACTACACATCAAAGCAATTCAGTTAGAAATGGCTCTTCTAATTTGTGGTGACGTGGCTCAACCTCAGCGCAAGAAATTGCTACTATAACTACATTAAGTAGGATAAACTATATAGATTTATAGAATAAACAGTGAACAATATTTTTAAAGGATTACTTTATTTAACAGGAGGAAGTTTTCTCCTATGACCCAATTAATACAACTTATAGATATCCAATCACAGAATAAGTGATGTTTTGGACCGCAATATAGTCGCAAGGTACTTAGTTGATTAATTATTAATTGTTAGTATAAAATCTAAGAAAAAATCAAAAAGTAATGATATTTTGAAACTATTTTTCAAAACAAATCTAGCATACACCATTTTTTAAAATATAAATGTGAACTGTTTAAAAAGACATTCATAATAATTATATCGTTGTATTCGTTGCAATTAAATCTTTACAATAAGATATTACTTGATTATATTTTGATAAAATAAAAACATATGTTTCAACTATTTAAGTTAACTTTTCATACGTGATAGCGAAATGTTTTAACATGTTTTTCACATTTTTCACAAATTTTTTAAAGATTTGATTAACTAGTTTTTTTTTCACTATGTATAACTTAGTGTTTCACCTATAGCCAGCTGGAATATTTGACCATCCGATTTTCGAGAGAAAATGTAGTGGTATTAATGGGGAAACTCTATTTATCCTCTCTCGATGGGATATCCATTCATTTCATTAAAAATTATCGAAATAATTATGAAAAAGTCTTTTCTTAAGAACATTCATTCAACATACATATACCACTCCATAAAATATTAGGTCTAAACTTAACTCACACAATAAGATATAAAAAATATAAATTCAGCGTACGAATAGTAGTGATACTATTTATACCTGAATTTGTTTTTTTTCAATGTGTAGGTTGTATTTTAATTTAATTTTTGGTAGAGTGATATATGTCACTATACTCTACATTGTCAAAAAGTTTTTTAAAAAGTTATAACTATTTTCATTGAACTAGAAAAATTGCCCATGCGTTGCTACGGAAAACTAAAATTATGATAAACAATCGAGCAAAGTTCAACTTTCATGATCCAAGCGGTTTAAAAAATATATTCTTCATGTTGTGCGTGAACACAATCTCGTGTCAAGGTCTAGACAGCAGGTAATTGTTTTTTTCAAAACAGCCTATTTTACATTAACACCAGGTAAATTATTCTATTTGTACAAGACTGTGACACAAAATAGTTGAAATCCGACCTTGACATGGACCTCATGTCGCACATGGACATGATGTCAATCAGATATATAGAAAAAGTTACAACCTTAATGTACAAGTCTCAACATTCGCACCTATGACATTGTAATCAATCGAATATGCACCAACATTGAAAAAACGAATCCAAAATTTTAAGGATCATAACCGAATGTATAAAAGAAATAAGAATGGAAACTGATCGATGCGGGATGAGAGCATAAGTTACTCCTTTTTTTACACATGCATTGACTAAACTTAGAAAATAAATAAAACAATAAGTTTTTTCTAGAGATTATAGGGAATCAATAATCACTAAATTGACTACGTATACAGAACAGTTGGTTGATGTATTGGATTGGGATAATTGATGAGTCTACTCTAAAATTTGCCCATCCTTATTATACGCGGTGCATGTATATACGATGGCATTGGGAGGTTCAACACTAATGAGGGACACCCCTATATGTGCCGATTCATTTGAAACCGACATTTATAGAGCATTTTTCAATCCATGTGACTCTTAGAAAAGACAAAAATTAAAAACCGACACCTATAAATCTCTATATATGCTAGTTCTTAATAAAAACCAGAAAATGTGCCAGTTTTTATAAAAAAACGGCATACATAGTAAGTTATGAGTGCTTTTTATATAAATAAAAAGCCCATCAGAGTGTCGACCCGAGAGAGCAGAGCCAAGAGAGTGCACACGCGCTTCGATTCTTTAGCCCGCCCGTATCGTTTCCATTTTCCTCTCAGTTTTCTCTCCTCCGCCCGCACGCCTTATCTCCTTCTCTCCTCCGCGGTGCACTCCTCTCAGCCGGCGACGCCCTCCCTTTCCTCTGCCCCCCTCCCTGTCCCCTCATTGGCGGCGCCGCTCTGCCTCCTTCTATCCCTACCGGTGACGCCGCTCCCCTACCCCTTAGCTAGGGCGCCCTTTCCCCGGCGAGCGGCGCCTCAGCCCCGGCGCCCTCCCCCCGACCGGCGGCGCCCTTCCTCCAGCAGGTGGCGCCCTACCATTGGCGATTGGTGCCTCAACCACGGTGCCCTCGCACCTAGGGATGAAAACGTTTCTGAAATGAGCGGAAACCATCTTTATTGTTTTCGTTTCCATATTTTTTTCGGAATCAGAATCAGAATCGAAAACCCTGGATACAAAAATGGAATCAAATATTATTGAATATGAAAACGGAGCGAATACGGGAACAGATATTTATCAAAATATAAAAAGCCCTTAAACTGAACTTCTCAAATCAATGAAAAGACATAGCTAAACATTTTTTCTAAAACAATTAATCAATATTTCTATATTTTATGAATTAATAATAATACAACTAATTGTACACTTTACTTTCTTGGAGAAAAAGAACTATATTCATCCATAACTAACTATAATTATAAGTAGTATGGCATGGCCTAATAAAAATAAAAAAATAGTCATTAGGCAAATAAAATCTATAGGACTGGACTAGAAAAACATATCTATTTAATTAAGCACCTCAATACATAGTATAAACCTAAACATTTATAGTAGAGTAGGCTGAAGCTAATCCGTTGTATATGAGAATTTTTTCGTTTCCGATTTCGAGAAAAAACCTGAATTCGTTTCCGAAAAGTTTTCGAATTCTTTTCCGGAAAGTTTCCGATGGATTCTGGTTTCCGACGGATAATAGCCTTATCATATTCGTTTTTGTTTTCGAGAAAAAAAATTCCTAATTTGTTTTCATTTCCAAAAGTTTCCAAAAAAATTCCGACCGACTCTTTCCGTTTCCGAAAACACGTCCGGAATCCAGAAACTTTTTGAACTGTTTTCATCCCTACTCGCACCGCCCACCCCTGGCCGGCGGTGCCCTTTCCCCGACGAGCGGCGTCCTCTCCTCGACAGGATCACCCTCTTCTCTGGCATAGTGATGGCACCCTCTTCACGGCAGCGCCTCAGCGGCGGCACCCTCTTTGCGGCGCACTGCGGCGCGCCCGCCAAGCCACCACGGCCTCGGGGCAACGGCATTCTCGGCTCCGATAAGCAGTGGTGCCGGTGATTTAGTTTTTGTGATTTAATTTTCTTGGATGATTTTGATTCATTGTTGTTGGATTTGTGATTTGTGATTCGTTTTCTCTCTCTTTTCTATGTAATTCTTGGCTCAAATGGATCGGATTTGATCTCTAGTTCAAGGGGGGGCACGTTTGATCTGTACGTGCGTGTAGGACGGGAGCGAGGTGGTCGGAGTTAGACGGACACGGTATGTTGGGCCACGTGATGCAATCTCGCGGACGGTCGAAATCAGGACGACGGACGAACGAAAGTTTTGATACTGACGAAGAAAAATCCCGGAAATGTTACAAATTTTTTTATTAGGTATATATAGATTTGAAAAAAAAAAGTTACACGAGGGAAAAGCTCCTATTCCTTCCGATTAACGATCTTCAACCCCCAGCTGACGTCGCCGCAGTGCCGGACGTGCGGCACGATGTCCGTGGAATCAGCCCACCGCTTCATCCGGCAGTCGTAGTACGGCGGCTGGTGGAAGCACGGCTCAGCGGACACGTCCCGCCAGCACGGCGGATCCGCCGACCTGTTCCACGGCTTGTGCATCACCCACGGCCTCACTCCGGCGAGCCCCTGCGCCACGTACCCGAACGTGGACCCGCCGGTGGTCACCAGCACGTCGGTGAGGCTGAGCAGGTACATCTCGGCCCACGCCTTGGCGTCGTGCGACCTGGCGCCGAACCGCTGGTACTCCTCGTGGCTCGGCTGGTGCACGCTCACCGCACCGCCGCCGCCGGCCGCCGCGTGCTCCCAGTACATGCTCTTGATCTGCTCGTAGTACCACGACTTGAGCGAGGTGACGAGCACGGCCTTGGAGCTGGAGCGGCCGGACAACGCGGTCGACAGCTGGGTCATCGGCTCTCCGGCGGCGGCGAGCACTTCCGGGAGAAGCCTCTGCTTCTGCGTGCACGTCGTGATTTGCTCCAAGAGCTCCGGCGAGTTCGGGTCGGCGCCGAAGACGCGGACCTGGACGCCCACTCGCTGCTGCGCCGTCGATAGGTAGGCTTCGTAGTACCGTGTGACGAGGCCCCACACGAGGTTGTTCGGGTGGAACAGGTACCGGCCGACGTGGTGGAACACGGTGTCCGGCTCCGGGAAGAGCTTGCCGAGCTCGTCCTGGAATCCCGTGAGCATGAACAGCCCCGGCACGATGTAGCTGTCCGTCCTCATCACCAGCCACTGCACGCGCCGGAGCAGCCGCTGGTCGTCGTCGCAGTAGAACAGCTTGTCGTGATCGGTGTAGTCGTGGTCGAGATGGACGTACACCAACGCCGGCAGCTGCTGCGCCGCCGCCGTGACGTCGCCGGCGACGTCGTCATTCCTGACCACCTTGTTCTTCAGCATGTTCCCGTAGCTCTCGGCGGTGTCGACGCTGAAGTTAGTGTGGCCTGTCACCGGGAAGAAGTCCGGCGGCAACAGCCACGTCGTGTCGGGGAACGGCTCGCAGAAGAGCTCGTCCATGTCGTTGCTGGGATCGACGAGGAGGACGCGGTCGGTGAGCACGGCGTAGAGGAACGCGGACGCCGCCGCGAGGATCCGGTTGCCGAGGCCGCTGTACGATATGGAGACCATATACTTGCACTCCGGTGACGCGGCGCTCTCGCCGGACTTGAGCTGCTCGACGGCGTTGCTGTAGGCGGCGGTGCCGGGGCCGCACCGGCGTTGCAGCGCTTCTTGCCGCCGCAGCTTGGAGACGAGGTATGAGGAGGGTTGCCTGCCGGAGTTTCGACGGTACATGGCGGATTGGTACCTGCTGTGGCAGGATTTTTGGTCGAGGCCGTCGGGCAAGAGGCCACCCAAAAGCTTGTCGTGGTGTGATGCCCTCGAGTGCATGAAGGATGCATCCGAACCTGAAAATGGTGTCAGCCAACAAAAATGGAGGTCGTTTTTCATGTAGTTTAAATAATCTTAAAACTAATTAAAAAATACATTCGTCGTTTTCAAATAACTGAAAACTTTAACATTACTCCATGGTGAACAAAAGCACCATGATTATATTAAGGACACAATATTTTTAACTTACAGTATACTTCAGTAACATGCCATCTTTCTTAGTGTTCGTAAACACTTTCTTTAAAAAAAATGAATGGTTAAAGTTTGAAATTCAATAGTGCTCGCTCAAAGATATTTAAAAACAGGAGTAATAAAGATACATCAATGTGTTACATATCACTCACAAATATGCAGATTTAAATGTCATCTATTAATCAAGATTTTTGTTGATCTAATTTCATGATCCAAAATGCGACTAAAATAACTTGATTTTAAGTAGGGTAATATGTGGCTAGAATGCTTCTAGAATTAATCCGCTTGTGGGAAGCTCTAGGTTAGTAGGAATGGTTTGACCATAAGAGTACTGGTCGGCAGAAACAAGCGGCATTTGGCGCATGCAGTGTATTAAGAGAGCTTGTGGCTGCTTGGTGTCCCCTGCAGGATAGGTGGCAAACCAGCACGGTGGAGGCATGGCATGGAGGCCTCCATGGCACAGCCGACCATTTGTGATATGGGGCTATGTTGGGTGTGAAGCTTAGCAACGGTAACCCTCATTTACTTTTGTTTTGGCAAGCCTAAGGTGTTTGTGCAGGGTGAGGTTGGCAAGTGGTGAGAGTTTGGGGTGAAAGTCTTACCCAGTCTCTGATTGGTACCAACGACATTGATGTCTATAAGCCCCGTTTTCCTCGTTGGGGGCATCATTGTAATGCTTCCTATATTTTTTTAAGGTGAAAACTTAGATCTGATGTTCTGAATGAACATCAACAACATCTTAGATGTTATATTGAGAGGCTTAGCTTAGAAGGTCTTACTCTACACATTTGAGTGCTTGGCTGTTGAGACTGACAACCACCATATAAAATCAGAGCTACTTGATTGTTTTGTGATGAGTTTGACAACAATGACTTCTGACGAGTCTTAATAGTTTTGTTGTCGGAACACATTTTTTTCTCTCCACATGTTTCTTTGCCAGTTTTACGAACCGAGTTTCCCTTATGAAAATGGGTCAAACTCTCCTCTTATTAATTAATGAAAAGCAGGAATTCCCTACATTTTTTGGAGGTTTATTTTATAAAAAAGGAGTAAAAGAAGAAAGAAAAAGTTTGCTACCTTTGCTTTCTTACAAAGCTGGATAGTATGGTCTTTGATTAAAAAATAAAGAGAAAAAACATCATTATGCAAGCAAATAATTAGGGATTGTTCACTTTGATACCAAAAGTACGTACCAAATTTTGGCATTGTAAGGTTGAGAAGTGTAAATTTTATTTAGTTTGATACCTTTGTCAAGTTTTTGTGAAAAAAATCTAGAATTACCAAACTTTGGTAGTGGAGATAACTTTGATAAGTTTTGCCAAATTTTGGTAGAGCCAAAACTTAGTAGGGTTAATTTTAGCGATAAAGTGAACATCCCCTCATAAATGATAGGAAATCGCAGCGCTACTCAAAATTTGTTGAGTTGATACACTCTTATATACTTTTGCTTTAAGATTTCCAAAGTTTTTGAAGAAAGAAGTAGCAAAGCAAGACAAAAATGTTTAAGACAAAACTTGGAATATTAATTCAACGCGGCATTTGGATTGCAATATTAGTGCCTCTACGAATCAGTCGCCATAATACGCAAAGTACGTGCAACCAGATGTTATTATTACCTCGGCGTAAACCATCGACGGCCGTCTGAATCCAGACCGCCGGCGCAGCGGCCACGCCGCCGCCGATGATGACGAAGACGACGGGCGGCATGGTCATCACGAGGGCGACCACCACGGCGTTCACCGCCCAGCTCCATCTCTTGCTGACATCGGTCACCCTCCCCTTCGTCTTGCTCGCCGCCGTGAACTGTGGAGTTGCCTGATCTTCGATCTCTCGCCAGCTCTTGTTTGATCTCTGCGCGGTGCTCCGATCGGCGCACATCGCGTACTCACTTCCAGTCGAGTTCCTCGACTTTAGTGTAGCTAGCTAACAAATCAAGAACTGGCTTTTGAACTTGCACGCTGCATTAACCTTATATGAAATGCAGGTAAGTTACAAGTCTACAGAACAACGAACTATATACTATTTCTTGCTCTTTTGGCGTTTCACAATGCAACTTGCAGTTGCAGACTATCAAATCTCCATCGTATTGAGCAATTACTGGTTGTATATTGGACGTATCATCAGCATCAGAGAGTCGTTTGACAAAAATGCAATTTGACATTTTCTTTGTATAAGTTCTTTGCTGCTACATATGTATTTTGATATTCTGGCTGTATATAGGACATAATTTACTGCTAGATTATATATAGACATCAAGTTTGGGCCGAGTTTAGACGTATCAGATGTCTTTGTTAACTCGATAAGTAAACGCTAGTAATACTAGTTGCATTTTTTTACTGTGGCCTTGTGTCCATCATGCTCCATCTCATCGTTTGCACTACAGCTTATAATCTACTGCAAAATCTTAAATTCTAAAACCTAATTTTAAAGCTGATTTTGAGCTTTTTTCGTCGTAGTTTATTTTTCAGCATTAGCCTTTAAATTGATACGAATACACACATAAAAATTTTGCTCACAAAACCCTTTTTTCTGTTAATAGGCCATACAAATTATAAGCAACATTAGACGAACCAATGGCAGAGACGACACCATTGACTTATGAAAATACACTTCACTATTTGTTTTATTTAAAAGTTTTATGTAAAATTAAAAAAAATATAAATAATGTTTAAAGTATATTTAATACTAAACTAAGTCACAATCCAATAAATAATAATTATCTAATTTTATTGAAATAAAACGAATAATAAAACATATTTCAAAGTTAACCGCGTTATCTTCCAGAGACAGTACTTTATAATACTTGTTAGCATGACAGTAACTAGATTGGCGTTTAATTACAAAGTTTTACCACCGAAACTCAAGGTTTGTACTACAGTACTACTTCGATACCATCAGACCATTGATTGATGGATAAACGGTCTATACACTTGCAAGTTGCAATAAGATTTATAATCTCCTGACCTCTGTAATTTTGATTAGGGGCTAGTTGATCCTTGGACTTTGAATACGTCGAGTACTTGAGTTGTTCAAAGTGTACCATATAACGAAGTCATCGAGTATAATTAGTACTATATCTTTACACGTCGTATTGTGTTGAAAATAAATGTAAGAAACCAACGAATAATTCTAACCGTGCATCCCAGAGTTCACTCATGCAGTGCAGCCTGTGAAGCGCAAGCATCCTGCTGACATTTAAATATCTTTTGAGGCCAGCTAGCGCATGGGATACCGTGTAAAATTGAAGTCACGGGATAATTAATGACTTGACCAATTAATAGATCTTTTAGGGCCTCGCCCTCGCTGTCCATGCAATTCACCGGTCGGCGCCACCACCAGGGGCATGATACCTCGCTCCTTTCCTAGCCGGATCCTCTTCGATACCTCGCCAGCAGCGTGGAGCGCCTCCGCAACTAGCCGGAGCAGCAGTACCATCCCCCGCAAAGATCCTCCTCAGTATCGCGCGTCTCCGCGCGTGATACCTCGCCGGTGGCGCAGAGCGCCTCCGCAACTAGCCGAAGCAGCAGTGCCCTCTCATGCTAAGATCCACCTCGGTATCGCGTGTCTCCACGCGATACCTCATCAGTGGCATGGAGCGCTGAGCTAGCCAGAGCAGCAGTGCCCTCTCACGCCAAGGTCCTCCTCGATATCACGCGCCTCCGCGCGCGATACCTCATCAGCGGCGTGGAGCGCCATCGGAGCTAGCCAGAGCAGCAGTGCCATCCCCGCCAAGTTCCTCCTCGGTATCGCACGCCTCACCGGCGGCACGGAGCGCCTCCGCAACTAGCTGGATCAGCAGTGCCCTCTCCCACCAAGGACCTCCTCGGTATCGCGCGTCTTCACGCGTGATACCTCGCCGGTCGCCAGATCAGCAGTACCCTTTCCCAGCCATATCATCGTCGATATCGTGGAGCGCTGCTAAAACTAGCCGCATCTGCATCACCGGGTGTAGCAGAGGGGCCTCATTTTCTGTAGGTATCACCTTGAACTAATTTTCAAACTGTTCTAACTGGTTTGTGTTGTGTTTGTTATGTGTTCAAAAAAAAATGTATGATACATGTATGGATTATTCTTGCAGTTTCAGTTTTTGCTGGCTAAAAAAAGGATGGCCTCCTCGATTGGGTCCGCTAAAAGAAGGATGGAAGAGGAAACAAACGAGAGGGGTGATGTTTCTGATGAAAGAAGTATGAAAGAATTACCAATCGAGAATGATGATGGGCTGAGGACAACAGTGTTTGAAACTGGTTTGTTTACAGGTGCCATGAGCATTGATCAATTTGATGCAGGCGATGGGTTTGAAATACAAGATGAGTTTGGAAATGAAGATGAAGAATTTGAAGACGAGGGGGTCCAATCACAGCCTGCGGTACCTGCTGTTGATATGGAATTCTTTTCAGAGAAAGAAGCTCAAGATTACTACAACTATTATGCAAAAAATTGGGGTTTCGAAACAAAGATTTCAAGCAACAAAAAAAAAGCAATGTCACCAAATAGTACAACAGATATGAGTTTGCTTACTACTCCGAGCGCACAAGCCAAAAAAGAAATGCAAAATCAAGTGCTAGTAGTAGGTCAATAAACTATGAGAGTTTGGGAAAACTCAAAGGCAAAGCAAGAAAGTGCAACAGTCTGCGAAAAACCAATTGCAAAGCAAGAATGGTGATTGTTAAAAGGAATGACAAGTGGGTGGTGACTATAGTGGATTTAGAGCACAACCATTCTCTGTTGAGCCCCTCTACACTTAGGTTTCTGAGATCCCATCGTAGTGTTCCAGACAAAGACTATGAGTTGATTGAATTGCTGCACAACAACATTCTCACTCGCAGAATCATCTCTGTCTTGTCTGACCTGTATGGAAACATTCGCAACATCCCATTCACGAAGAAAGATGTTAGCAACCTAAGGACATCCATGAGGAAGCAGACTACTTGCAATGGCGACATGGCTGAAACCATCAAGTATTTCCAAGAATTGCAAGCAGAAGACCTATCGTTTTTCTATAGCATGGAGTTGTAGTCTGATGGTACAATTAGTAGCTTATTTTTGGTGGACGAAGCCTCAAAAAGAGGCTTGTAAGAAATTTGGTGATTGTATCGTCTTTGACACATTATACTGCACCAATAGGTATAGCCTTCCTTTTGCTCCAATCATTGGTGTAAGCAACCATGTGTCATCAATGTAAGTGATCTTTCCCAGTGGCTTGGACGATGACTCTGGAGTAATCCCATGGAAGGGCTGGTCAGAAGCCACGAGCTCACTTCTTGGGATGTCCATTGCGTCAAGTGTGCTGGCGAAGAGAAGGTTGATGGAGTTGCCGCCATCAATAAGGACCTGTGCTACTCTGATGTTCCGGATGGTAGGCTCGACTACTATCGGATATCGGCTTGGCACGATCGATGTTGTCGGATGATCATGTTCGGAGAACTCGATCTTCTAGTCATACCACCTCATCTTGGCCGTAACTCCTATTGATGTATAGAAGACTTCGTGTTCTACCTTCTTATACTTCCTTTTAAAGGTGTACGTCGTAGAACCACCAAAGATATGGGCTACGTGTAGGTTGAAGTCCGGAAATACGAGTTCGTTGTCGGACGAGAGATCATCAATGCTCTTCTTGACCACACAAACTCGCTTTCCCTTTTCGAGGGCAATCTGCTTCGCCAACGCCTTCTGGAAGACCAAACATTCCTCCAAAGTATGCATATTGGTCTTGTGGATTGGACACCATTGTCGTACTGGTTCGCTACCTTGAGGGGCTGGGCGTTTTGGGGGTGGGTTCACTTGCTCAGCAACAAGGACTTCTGTCTCCGTCTTGCGTTTTCCTTCTTTGCTACGGTTCTGCTGCTTTTTCTTGGTAGACGTCGGTGACTTTTTGTTGTCTAGCTGCTTCTCCTCGACCACCTTACTTTTCCCATTCTTCCTCCTGAGGGCGTCATCCGCGTGGGCGCATCTATCGATGATCTCGAACAACTTCATGGTCGAAGTGATTCGTCTTGTCGCTAGTTCTTAGATGGTGTACCGATCTCGGACACTAGACTTGAATGCGTGTATAACAGAAGCATCGGTGATCTCGGGGATCGTATTTCAGCATTCATTAAAACGCCGTATATAGTCCCTTAAGAATTCACCCGGATTCTGTCTAAGGGCATGTAGATCGTCCTCGACCACGTGTCGCTTGTACGTTCTTTGAAAATTCGCGACGAACTGCTACCATAGATCTTTCCAGGAAGAAATTGAACGAGGTGGGAGGTGTACCAGCCATGATCGAACAGATCCCTTCAACGCTGCTGGCAAGTAATTTGCCAACGCATTGTCGTCTGCGCCAATCGCGTAGAGGACAGTCGAGTAGACGTGAAGAAATTCCTCCGGATCAGTGTTGCCATCGTATTTCTCTACTTCTCTACTGCTACGGGACGGAATTTTCTCGGCCATCGTACCTCACGCAAAACAGGTACGAAAGCACGACATCCGCCACCCAGGATGAAGGACGGGCGATGTCCTCGTGGCCTGCTAGAACCGCCTCCAGTAGATGATGATGATGATGACGAAGGATCACCGTGGTTGGGGGTGCGACCCCTTGATCTATGGCCTTGTTCTCGGTCCCTCCTGGAATTTGGGGATCGCGAGTTCTGTCGTTGTTGGTTATCATGATGTTGTCGTCGATCTCGATCATATCCGTCCCGCTGACTCTGATGATCCTGATGGTCTTGATCGTTGTTATGTTTTCCTCGGTAGTCGTTGTCGTCCCGCCTCTCGTTTCCTCAGTGTGGCGCCTGAGGTTGGCGAAGATTGACTTCGTTTTGATCTTGACGTTCTCGCCTTCACCCGTTCAAGTGGTTGCGGAGATCACGGTCATCTTGATGAGAAGGGGGTTGATTGTCCTGCCTTCTCGGCAAAATGTTTCGAGGGTTACGACCTGGATCCCGGCTTGGATGTGGGCTGTGGGCGTCCTCCACGGCATCTTCCTCCGGCACCCGATCTCCCCCTTGAGGGCGTAGGTCTCGAGATGGACCTTGAGGGTGGGAACCGGCTATGACCAAGAAAGCGGAGTTGAGGTTTGTCACCGTCGACTGTAACCTTTTGACCCAGACATCTGCTTCTGGGAATGTAACCAGGTCAAACGGAGTTTGCTTCAATAATGAGTTGACTATGGTGAAGTGTTCAGCAGGGGTTCGAACCGGCTCCTCATGTGGGCACGATGTATCGAGAGCAGACGGTTCTTCTCCTGAACGCACCTCACCCTCTTCTGGTATGTCCTCAACGACACCTTCGATCACATTTACATCTCTTGGATGATTTGATCCTGAAGATTATAAGCTGTGAAGGACCGAGGGCTCATGAGGATCAATTCCAATGAATCCGACCAGTTGATCCAATGTTTCTGTTACATTGTTGCCCACCGACGTATCTCGAGATTGATCTCGATTCTGGTGGATCAAACCGCAAGGCATACTGACCATGCGGTTGGTGACTTAAGAAGACTTTGCAATCCGTAAGGGGGGTGACTTTTTGATTTATGAATCGGGCACCACACCTTGTATAGAGATGTGCGCTGGATATCTCGATCCCTACAGGCATCGAGTTCAGCCTTCACTTGCAATATCATCCGAAATTTGATCAAAGAGTGTTGAGACGTCTTGTGGATCGAACACCAGGTGCCGTAGTTGGTGGGAAACTTTCTTGTCGGCACCTTGCCCCCAGCCGATGTCCGAGGTTTGGCCATTTCAGGAGTTCTCTAGGACGCTGAAGTCGACGTACTCCTCTTCTCTGACTGGATGGGAAGAGCAGTTGATGAAAAGTTGTCGACCGTCCTCACTACACCGTTCTCGATCCCAGCTAGTATCGGGAAAGGAGAGATTGGAACCGCGGCGAAGACCGGATAGACGATGGATCCGACTTGCGTCCAAATGTACGCCGGCTAAGTAGGATCTCCCAGGCCGGGCGAGTACGGACATTGTTGTCGAATAATCTTGAACTTGAAGTCATCTCGTCGAAACCTTGACCACCAAGTTCTCCTACCTGGCGTGCCACTGTCAATAGTGCAGACTACGACTATGGTATTTGAAGAGTATAGAGTCGTTGGTATAAGGATCAACACGAAACGAGTTCAAGCACACAAAACACAAAGATTATACTAGTTCAGGCCCCTTAGAAGGTAATAGCTCTACTCCAATTTATATGGAATTATGATGAAAGTCACAAAGATTACAATGGAGAACGACGAAAGTATCGAGTATCGACAAGATCCCTGTCGAGAACTCCTCGACGAGATCTGAACGACAATTCGCCTTCGGGTCCTTCGTATTGCCTCTGCTATGACGATGACTTTAGCTATGATTTGATGCCCCTATACCCCCAGGGGCTTTGTATTTATACCTCAGACTGTCTTGATTCCCAAGTAGAACTTAAAAAATACCTTAAACCTACAAGATCACAGAGATTGCATCTTCCCCGAATAGGATTCTAACACCTTCAATTCGGGGTACAATTTCTCTACTTGTAAGCCTAATTCCATAATGATTAAGTAACATTCCCGTATACTAAGGGTATGTCGTATCTGTATACTTCATTACCCCAAGGATAGGAGGTATGCCTTATCTATAACCCTGACAAAACTGTGTTCTTTGGGTGTGTATTCTTGAAAGATGAAAAGGTTCAGACTTTTGAATGGGTGTTCGAAACCTTCTTAAGAGCAATGGATGGGAAAGCATCACAATGCATCATGACTGATCAGGACAAAGCAATGGAGACTGCAATTGCAAATGTGCTGCCAAATACCGCTCATAGGCGCTGTATGTGGCACTTGCACAGGAATGCTTGCACCAACCTTGGTGTGCTATTGAACCAGAAAGTTGGGTTTGAATCCGACTTGAAGTCATGTATTGATACCTCATTGAACGAAGAATAATTTGATGCAAGTTGGGATGCAATGATTATTAAACATGAGTTGCAAGGGAACAGATACATGCAACACTTGTATGAGAACGGGAAGAAGTGGGCCTCCTGCTTTTTCATGGATTGCTTCTTCCCTTTCATGAGCACTTCCCAAAGAAGTGAGAGCATGAACAGTTTGTTCAAGGACTTTGTTCACCCGGTAGATTCAGTCAGGAACTTCATCATGCAATATGAGAAACTTGCTCAGTCTTGTCTCAACAAGGATGATCAGCAGCGCTACCTAACTGTCCAAACAGACCCCGATATTTGGTCCGGCTACCCAATGGAAGAAAGGCTGCAAAGTTCTATACATGTACAATGTTCGGGAAGTTTCAGGAGATGTTGTACTTGAGTACAAAATACAAAACAATTGTTGGCCCAGATCCTGGCTCATATTTTGTGCAGCTAATTTTGAAAGATGAAAGTAAAAAATTCTTGGTTCATTATGACCTATCCACTGAAACCTTCAGTTGTGCCTGCAAGAAATTTTGAAGGACAAGATGTTGTGCGGACATGTTCTGAAAGTGATGACACAATTGAATGTGTATGTGGTACCAGAAAAGTACCTTTGTGATCGCTGGACGCTTAGAGGGTCTGAACATGCTTCAAGTGCTCTTGTGCAAGTCGATGTCGATGAGGTATCAAGTAGGAAAATGAGGTACGTCAGGCTCTGCAAGAAATCAACAACAGTTGCAGTTGAAGCCTGTAAAACAAAAGAAGGATATGAGCTTGCAGTCAAGACAATTGATGGATTGGCAGAAAAACTAGTAGTGATTAACACAACAAAACACCTTGAACAACCTCCTTGTCTCAGCAGCGCCAGAGGGTTGGATGCTACCAAGAGCCCCCCTGTAGCAGCGACACTCAAATACCCTAAGAAGAAGGTGCCAAGAGGAAGGCCAAAAAACTCGACTAGATTGAAATATTCTGTATTTGACGATACCAGTGGTGGCTCAACAAGTTGTAAAAAAAGAAACAAGTCAACAAGCAATGAGGCCTCAATCTGCTGATATAAGGTGAAAAAAAATGACGTTATCTTATTCTATTTTTTCATTTGTTTCACCTCACATGAAAACAAAAATAAAATACATTAAATAGATCTTTTCCTTTTGCAGGGTGCAAGAAAAAAAACTGATTCTGAACTCTATCCTAACAAATGGAGCATTTCCTTTTTTTGATGATTGAGACTTGTTCATGTAATAATTCCTTTTTTGGCTAATTGGTGAACATTCGTGCTGCCTGATACTGAACTGAAATTGTGGATCATCGTATGTGTTTTTGCGTGGTACAGAGCAATGTGTGAGTTAAGCATGACTGTTATGCTCTATGGTACTATGTATGGGTGCTAGTACTTAGGAGTATGTGTTTGGCATGATGCTTAGGGTAGTTAGCAATGTGAGGTACCAAAAATAAGAGCATGATACCTACACCGTGAGGTAAAAAAAGGCCTGATACCCTGCACTGTGAGGTACCAATAAGAGCATGATACCTGCAAATGTGAGATACCAAAAAGGGCCTGGTACCTTAAGTGTGAGCCTGATACCTTCAGCGTGAGGTACCAGGATTTGATCCCTGCACTGGGAGGTACCAAGCAGTGATACATTTGCTGGGAGGTACCAGACCCGATACCAGGCCCCTTATACCTTCACTGGGAGGTATGAAAGCCCTGATACCTGATACCTTCACTGGGAGGTATCAGGCCATAATGCATATTGGTACCTCACGTTGCAGTGATACCATCACTGGGAGATGCCAGGCCCCTGATACCTTCACTGGGAGGTATTAGGCCTTGATATTTACTGGTACCTCACATTATAGTGATACCTTCACAGGGAGGTATCAGGCTCTGATACCTTAGGAGGTATCAGGGTATCAGGCCCTGATACCTCTACTGGGATGTACCAGGAGGAAAAAATTCTTTAGGAGTACCATAGGACTGGTACCCTCCTTTGATGAGGTACCAAGACCCTAGCACCTTCATTGTGAAGAAAAAATCCTTTTAGAGTACCAGCTCCCAAATACTTCTAGACATTTCGATTCCATGGTTTAAAACACAGTATATTTACAAAAAACAGTATCACAAAAAAACACAAAAAAAGTGATCTGCTGTCGCTGCCATTACATGGTCACACTGTTCACATTTACATGGTTAAAAACAAAAAATGGTACCACCACATGATAGCCCTAGTTGCGGGGGGAGAGTCAATACATGATTCAAAAACACTATGGAGCTGTCTTTACAATGTTAAAAAAGCCACCATCGCTCGCTTTAGATGACACGATATGGATGTAGGTCGTTGAAGCGATGGTAAATCAGCCTATGGCATAACTGCTTGTGGTAAGTTTAGATGTCTCTCTGAGAAAAAAGAAACAATATGAGCACCGGTGAGCTTTTCTCTAGGGATAGAAAAAACAGTCAAAAAAATATTGTAGTGGGAAAAAGACTAATTTAAGCATCAAAACCAGTACCGTCGTGTATCCAACAAGACTCCTGCCATTGAGACACTCGAGCATCCTCAGAACGTAGAACCCGCAGTCATGACTACGTAAAAAAAAGTGTGAAGTAAAAAAAGATATACAGAAAAACTGTGAAGTGAGATAAATAAATAGAACCAATTTGTTGATACTACAGTGTTTCTTGGTGAGGCGATTCAGGATACTCAACCGTGAATATGTCACCAAATCCAAATGGGCTACTATTCGTTCGTGTGTCAAGCGCAACTTGGAGATTGCTACTCTGAAAACACAGGAAAGAAAAAAAATAGAAAAAGGAATGATACCTAGTAAAAATCAGTAAAACAAATGTAGTGTCTGGACATTGAATGTGCACATGATAAGAGATGAAAAAACCAAAAATCTAAAGAACAAAGCACATGATGCTGGGAAACACAGAAAAAAATCAAAAGAATAAAAAAATAATAATTGTCCGCGAACTTACCACATTGTCCCACAATGCTGAGTGTGCATCCTTGCTATTCTGTTGGTCCCTGTTTGAGTCATATATCTGCACAGTGCGGCGGTGTAAGTTGATGCAAACAAGGAACCAATGATGTTCCTCTAGAATTGGTAAATACACCTGAAAAAACAGTAAAAAAAAAGAGACAAAAGACATAGAGCATCAGCTACTGCCCGCATTTTGCAAAAATTCAACGAGAGACAAAAAATAATGTATGTTTCTATATGGACAGGAGTGGATAGAAAAAGTACCCTCTCTTTGTTTTAAATTGAGCTTTGAAAATGCACGCCTAACCTTGGTGTCGCTGCATTTTTTCAGCGGCGATACCAGCTGATCCTGTTATTGAGAAGAATTAACATTTGTAGAACCCGCATCAAAAGTTGAGAAATAAAAAAGCAAACAACAAAAAATGCAGAAAAAGAACTTACCACTGTAGGAAGATCCAAAACCACTTTCGATTTTGAATCCCAGTCTGCCATTATTGCAGTGCAACACATCCACATGAAGATGTTGCTGATTTCTCCATTGTGTTTGAGTGTGCCACAAAAATCATCTTCTGTGACTCAGGCTCCTTTGATTGAAACCTTAGTTGCACTGCCATCACCATTAAACGTAGCTAGAACTTGCTGTTCATAGACTTTCTTGACCATTTCATCCAATTGGATTCCTTTCCCAAGTGCTGCTTATGGCCTCTATAGTTTTGTGGCTTGTTTTGCACCTTTGAGCTCTTTGCTTGCTGATGGGAGGCACAGAACCAGTGTTTGAAAAGCGCTCACCATCTGCAATTGGTTCAATAAGTTGAGGGACCAAAGTATTGGTGCAGCGCCGCCGGCGTGGGGGGGCGGAGGAATCAGCCGAAGCACGAGGGGTATAGGCGGAGAGAAGTGGAGGAAGGAGGCGAGCGGCGCGTGGAGGGGAAAGAAATTGAGGACGGAGAGGGCGAGGAAACAGGATAGGGAGAGCGTAACATTTTAGATAGATTTACTTTGTCCCGTAACCACCGCGGGACGCCGTTGCGTAGATTTTCTGATTTCTTTTAGGCATTTCTAATCATCAAGGCATATCACAGTAAAATCTGTTCTCTAGCTAGACACCAAAGGTAAATATAATGTTCCTGGATATTCCGTTTTTTTAAAGTCGTCTCTTCTTATGGTGGCACCAAATGTATCACCCAACAATTTCTCTGCTTCTCTAGCCTTCTCCTGTTCTCCATGACTGGCCGATATCCTGAATCACGTGTGAGCTGGCATATGACATTTCTGCTATGTACGTAAATTAAAGTCAGAAGTCAGAGACGGGAGATTGAGCAGGGAAGGGAAGAGAATAGAATTTCAACTGGAAACCTCCACCAGAAGGATGGGCTAAGATCAACATGGATGGTGCATTCTCCACAAATGACGGCATGGGCGGACTCAGAATTGTTGTTAGGGATAGTTCGGGGAAAGTCATGTTGATTTCATGGAAGTTCTTACGGCGTTGTGCAGAAGCTAAGGAAGCGAAACTACTAGCGTGCTATGAAGGAATGAAGCTCGCTGCTTAATGGGTGCGGATGCGGCTAGCGCTTGAAACGGACTGCACCACGGTGATAGGAAGAATCTCTGCTAGGGGAGAAGAAAGATCGAGGTGGACTTTCCTGCTACGCTAGCTGAAGGCGACAACAGGGAGTCTCAGGATGTGCGAATTTAGCGTAGTAAAAGAGAGTGAAATATGGTAGCACATGAACTTGCTCAGTTTGCTAAACTGACAGTTCGTTACACGGCTTGGCATGATCATGCTCTGTCCTGTGTTATGCAATTATTATTACGATATTGTAAGCATGTTACTTAATCAATAAAAACTTTTTTTTAAAAAAAAAGGGGTCAGAAGTCAGTGATTTGTTGGGTCATAGTACCACCAACGCTATTCAGCCATCGAGAACTCTTTGGACATGGTGAAAATTAGTTTTGAGTCCATGGTCCTTTAGCCTGGGCCACGAGCCCACAACCCAGGTGGCCCAAAAGATGGGTCTACCCTGCTTGCTTGTCTGCTTGGGTCTGTTCGTTTGGCTGTGTTCCAAACACGCACATACACGCACGGAAAACAAAACGATCCATTAGCACGTGATTAATTAAGTATTAGCTAATTTTTTTTTAAAATGGATTAATTTGATTTTTTTAAGCAACTTTTGTATAAAAACTTTTTGCAAAATACACACCGTTTAGTAGTTTGAAAAGCGTACGCACGAGAGAGGGGTTGGGAACATAGGCAAAAGAACGAAGCCGCAAGCTTTCTATCATCTTCACCTGCTTGTCTGCTAATCAGTCTTTCCAATCAAAGCTTTCTGTCATCTTCATTTTGCATAGATGCCGCTAACATACAGATGTACAACATACGAGTAGGGATGAAAATGATCACGAAAATTTCCAAATTTCCGATCAACTAAGCGATGTTTCTTTGTAAGGCTACGTTTCTGACCATTATTGTTTTTAGCTATATATAAATTTTATTTTTTCTAATTTTTTTATCGTATTAATGTCGATACTAAGTAGTTTAAATGATAAATGTGATCAATTATACCAGTCAATCGAGCGTCGTTTCCAAAGAGATGCTATCGATTTTGACCGTTTTCACCCCTAGATATGAGTGACAATGTGACAAAGTACAAAATATGGGGAAAGTGTTTTCATCCTCTATGAGGATATTCCCTCATTTCTTGCATGTCATCTAAATAGTAATAAAATTTTTTTAAAAAAATAACAACATAAATTAATATGAAATATATCACTATACAACCATACAAGTTGAAATTTAACTTTTATAAATTGTAATAAAAATAATAAATATAACTGTGAATGTACGTTAATTATTTTTAATTGAATTTGTTCCTATTTTACAACTTGTATAGGTCAAATTTGGTCTTGCATGTTTATGTATTGATATATTTCACATTAATTTATATTATTAATTTTTTTAAAATTTGTTGATAACATGTAAGAAACTAGGATGAAAATTCATCTCCCAAAATCTGTTACTACAATGTACGTACTACCATTCACCCCGACGAACGAGCTTCAACCCCCACTGCACGTCGTCGCAGTGCCGGACGTGCGGCACAATCTTCCCGGTGTCCGCGCCCCGCTTCAGCCTGCAGTCGTAGAACGGCGGTGCGTGGAAGCACGGCTCCATGGACATGTCCCGGCGGCACGGCGTGTCCGCCGCCGCGGAGTCGTTCGCCGGCTTGTGCATCACCCACGGCGTCAGCCCGCCAAGCCCCTGCGCCACGTACCCGAACGTCGACCATCCGCTGGTCACCAGCGCGTCGGTGAGGCTGAGCAGGTATATCTCCGCCCACGCCTTGCCGTCGTGCGACCTGGCGCCGAATCGCTGGTACTCCTCGTGGCTCGGCTGGTGCACGCTCACCGCCTCGCCGGTGGCCGTCGCGTGCTCCCAGTACATGCTCATCAGCTTCTCGTAGTACCACGACTTGAGGGAGGTGACGAGCACGGCTTTGGAGTTCAGTCGGCGAGCTGCCGCCGGCGCGACGACGACGGGCGGCTCTCCAGCGGCGATCACCTCCGGGAGCAGATTCTCCTTCTGCGTGCACGTGGTGATCTGATCAAGCAGCTTCGGCGACTCCGGCTGGCGGCCGAACACGCGCACCTGGATGCCGACTCGCTGCTGCGCCGTCGCGAGGTAGGCGTCGTGGTAGCGCGTGACGAGGCCCCAGACGTGGTTGGTCGGGTGGAACAGATACCGGGCGAGGTGGTGGAACACGGCGTCCGTCTCCGGGAAGAGCAAGTCGAGCTCCTCCTGGAATCCGGTGACCAGGAACAGACCCGGCACGATGTAGCTGTCCGTCCTCATCACCAGCCACGGGATGTTCCGGATCGCTCTCTGGTCCTCGTCGCAGAAGAAGAACTTGTCTTCCACGGTGGACGTGTGGTCGAGGTGGATGTACGCGAAAGCCGGCAGCTGCGCCGGCGGAGCATCGCCGGCGTCGGTCCTGATCACCTTGTTCTTTAGCATGTTGCCGTAGCTCTCGGCGGTGTCGACGCTGAAGCTGGTGTAGTTCGCCAGCGGGAAGCCCGGCGGCAGCAGCCACGTCGTGCCGGAGAAGGGCTCGCAGAACAGCTCGTCCATCTCGTTGCTGGGGTCGACGAGGAGCACGCGGTCGGTGAGCATCGCGTACAGGAACGCCGACGCGGCGGCGAGGATCCGGTTGCCGAGGCCGCGGTACGAGATGGACACCAGGTACCTGCACTCCGCCTCCGGCGACCCGATGCCGCTGCTCTTGCCCGACCTCAGTCTCTCCACGGCGTCGCTGTACGCGGCGGTGCCCGGGCCGCACCGCCGCTGCAGCTCCTCGTGCCGCCGTAGCTTGGACACGAGGTGCGGCGAGGGCTCCCTGCCGGCGTTTCGACGGTACATGGCGGATTGGTACCTGCTGTGGCATGATCCCTCGTCCAATCCGTCGGCCAGGAGGCCGCCGAGGAGTTTGTCGTGCGCTGCCGCCGCCGGCCAATGCAGGATCGAGCCATCGCCTGAACAAATGAAATCAATAATTCTCAGTTTCTCAGTTCTCGCTACTACATCGGTGTACGTTTGTTCAGGTGTCCTAAGTCGTAATGTGACTGGCTACAACTACACATTTGACATTTTGACGATTGACATGCATGTCAACGTCTGAAATCGTGGCCTGACCTCGTCGCAAGAAGTTGACGGAACTAATCCAGACGGCAGGCGCACCGGCGTGCACGTCGAGGAGGATGACCATTGGCGGCACGACCATGACGAACGCGGCGAGCACGACGTTGACACCACATCTCCACGCCCTGTGCACGTGCCTCTTACCCGCCCCTGGCACCACGCCGTCTTCGACCTCCGGCCACCGGCCAGCAGCGGAGCGTTGCTTCTCTTTCCGTAGTGGCGCGGCGGCGGCGGCACCGCCGGATCCCATCTCGGCTCTCCGCCGGCGATGTTGGTAGAATGATAGGTAGGCTACGACCTACTGACTACTTGGCTATGTACTTAGTTTTCTGCTAAGATGCAATGCAGATGCTCTGGTGTGCCAATGTGGCACTACCTCGTTTTCTTATCCTTTCTGTGGGTGAATAGAACTCTATGGTTATTGGTTAGTGCTAATCTTGTTTGCTAGTGTGAAACACTTTGATTCCGATCTCAGATTTGTAATTACCTGTAAGTTGACAATTGTTAAAGGATACCGAGCTGGAAATTATTCTTAACTGACCAGTTGACCTACACTCATTTTAACACCTCGCGGATGCCAATGCTAGGCGTTGAACTGACACGAGAAATTTTGACATGGGCGAGAGACTGCAAGTCACCGACACAATCCACTTGAACTCAAATGATTTTTCTTTTAGACTCGATGGCATGGTACGATGATTTGTACTCAGTATTAATGTTCGTATCAAACGAGGTAAGAAACACTAAGATCCATAGAAAAGCTTAGCAAATGAGCAAGATGCATCATCGACTTGTCACTCACTTACCTCTTCCTTTTACGAGCCGGAGCACTTGGGATTCAGACGCTATCAGCACCCGGCGATCGGCGGAAAGCAAGAACACGAGAAGCAGAGGCAATGAGAACAGCACGATGACCCAAGGCCGTCCTCCCCCTCGCTTCGCCATATTGTGACAATCTTGGTCCTCTCGACTGACACCAAGTTTTGAGACCTGGAACAGAGCAGCAAATTCATAGCGGAACATTTTGGCACCAGGTCGTGAAGTCAACTGCTCTGTTCGTGGCTTCGTGCCAAGCACGCAGACCCAGACTCTACAAGTGTACTAGATGCATGCCGCGACGTGACCAAAACAAAATGTTGTTTAGCACAATGTTCAGGTGTTGTCTGCATGTCACTGACCGGTTTCGTTCTCTGAATAATCTATCTATGGATTTCTTGCAGCGGACACCGAAACGCGTCAGATCCTTCTGGTCTGCGCATCGCAACAGGGCAAAGCCCGCGCCAAGAGTGTCGCGGGACTCGTTACCTGGAAGGCAGTGGCGGAGGCCGGAGGGACAGCATCACGCTGGCCGTCAACGTCCTCGATCCTTTCCCCTGCTTCCGGCAACGACGGGGACGGCGGCGAGGAGAGGGGGGGGGGGGGTTGCACATCCTCGCGTGCGGCTCCACAATCAAGTGTGATTGCTCACCGCCGGCCTCCGCAACGCTTCTCCCTTCCGGCACTGGTGGATGATGGATTGAATAAGTCTACTTTCACTCCTTTAACTAGTGGTCGAATTTGATTCGTATCCCTGAACCACAATACCGGATATCTCGACTTCCCAAATATTAAAACCAATACAATTTGACTGTCTAGACAGTTTTGGAGGGAGGTTTTGCTGACATGGCGCTTTGACCCGGTCCAACCGGCTGACTCAGCTGGTGGGACCTACATGTCAGTGTCACTTTTTTTCTTTCCTGTAACGCCCGTTTTGTCGCGGCGTTAGCGAAAAAAAAACTAATTTATAAAAACTCTAATTGCGAAAAGTTTGCTCTTCGGTTGAGTCTTGTTGTGTGCCTGGATCTCGTGTTTCCCCTCTCGGCTCAATCCCGGAGAAAATTGCGAAATCGGAATTCAAATCCGAACCCTAATCCTTCCAATTCAAATTCTCAGAAAACTTTACCTCCCTCGTTTTCCTCAGGCCATTTTCCCCCTCGGCCTGCTCCCCTTCTCCCTCCTTCTCGGGCCGCCGCCGGCCCAGTCGCTCTCTCCTCTCCTTCGGCCTGCTTCCCTTTTCCCTCCCGGGCCGCTCGCTCGGCCCACTCCCCCTTCCCCCTCCCGCTGGGCCGTGCTCGCCGGTCCGGTCCGCTCGGCCCGAGCGCGTCGGGCACGTGCGCCGCGCGCACCCGAGCCGCACAAGAGAGCGGGCGCTCTCTCTCGCCCTCTCGCCCGTTCTCGCTTGCCCGTTTCTTCCTCTCTCTCTCTCTCTCTCTCTCTCTCTCTCTCTCTCCGTCCCGTTACCGCCGGCGTCCGCCTCCTCCCGGCCCCGCCGCCCTGCACGTGTGCCGCCAAGGGGAAAGCGCGCGTCCTCCCCTTCTTTCCCCGCGCGCCCCTGCCCGATTCGGCAAGGGGGCCGCGCCCCTTTCTCTTCCCCCTTTTTCTCTTTTCCCCGACCGGCCGACGTCACCGGCAGCCGCCGTTCGGCCGCTAGCGCGCGCCAGTCCCCTCCCGTGCGGCTCCACCGCCTCTCTCCCCTCTCTGCGAACCAACCTCGCCCGCACTGACCTCCGCGAACCGACCTCGCCTTCCCTTTTTAATCCTTCCGCTCCGCCGCCCTTGCCGTCCGCCGCCGAGCTCCTCTCCTCTTCCGTCGTGCCGTGACGCCGCCGCCCTACCCGTCCGCCGCCGCAGCCGAGGACGCCGAAGGGGGACCCCGGCCCCGTTGTCTTCCTCTCCCTCGGCCCGGAGTCACGCCGCACCGCCCCCGCGCCGTCGGCCTCCCCTCGGCGAGCTCCTCCTCCGCGGTAACTCCTCTTTTTCTCCTCTGCCTTCCTCCGCTCTCCTCGGATTAGGCAGCTAGGTAGCACCGTAGACCTCCTCCGGGCACCGTCGTGGGCGCCGCCCCTCTCCTCCGCTCATCCCCCGCGCCGCCGTTGCTGCCGTCGCCACGCACCGTCGCCGGCCGCCATCACGCCTCCTCTCCCGAATCCGAGCCGATGGCTCGCTCTCTCTCTCTCCCCTCTCTGCTCTGGCGCTTTTCCCCCTTCTCCAGCCTCGCACCGCNCCCCCGCCGTCACCGCCGTCGACCCGGCGCCATCCCCCTTCACCCGTCCCGTCGGCCTCCGTGGCAACCACATCGGCGCCACGCGAGCGCCGACGGCCTCGCTCCCTCCGTGCGCCCAGCCCGCGTGGACCGAGCCGCTGATGGGCGGGTCCCGCCCTAGCGCCACGCGGTGGACCGCGGTCCACCGGTCCGACCGCTCGCATGGGCTGCGCCCCTGTCCCGGCCCACTCGGCCTGCCCTCTTCTCCGGTCCGATCAGCCCCGAATCACTCGGGAAGCCAAACCAGGCCACGCGCCACTCAGCCTCGGCCCAGTCGGCCCTCCCTCCCGCCTCGCGCGCTTCACTCGGCCTTGGGCCGTCCTTCTCGCGCGTCGGCCCGCTCGCTCGGCCGCGCCCGCGCTCGCCCGTTGGGCCGCACCGCTCGGCCTTGGGCCGCCTTCCCTCCCGCGCGCCGGCCCGTGTAGTCCGGCCGCGCTCGAATCGGCCTTGGGCCAAATCTATTCCAATACAAGTCCAAATCAAGTCCCTCTTTTCTTCTTTTTTCAAGGGAATTAATAATTCCTTTTCCTTTAGACAGAAAATCAATTAATCTTAGGAAATTCATATCTTCTCAACCATTCGTCCGACTGACTCCGTTCAACTTCCAAATTTCCTCAAAAATCGAGATCTATCCAATGGCACACTTAGTGGTCATTAATAGGGCTTTCTTTTATCGTGGTGTTGAGTCGTCTCGTTTCGCATGTAGCTTCGGAACCAGAAGACTCGCAGTACGCGGATTTCGAGAAAGAAGCTCAAGATCTCGAGCAAGACAAGTCACCTTTGACCAATTGAACCTATAATTTGAAATTAAGTATTTTGATTTCGCAAACTATGCATTATTTAGGTTACACTTGGCACTTGGCCTCGGTTTGCAATACAACCGGCAAGCCCTACCCAATTGCTGCATTTACCCTCCTTGATTATTGAATACCCTAACACCCCCTTGTCACCCTTCCGGTGAGGTCTCGGTATTCGCACCCCACGTACGAATATCGAGGACTCCCCTCAAATTTAAAATGGTCAACTAGGTAAAACTTGAGTTTACAAAATGCTTGGAAAAACCCGACACTTGGGTCCGTGCCTTGAAAATAAATTGAGTTTCTAAAACTCGCGGTGCGGGAGACGTACTGGAGGTACGGTCTTCCCGTTCTTGCCTTAAGGACCGATTCCTTGGGAATTACATCCGAGCATATGTCAAGTACGACCACATGGGTGATATGGGACATCCCTGGCTGAGTAACTAGCTAGGCCAGGAAAATCTTGATGCCAAGGGACAAGTGGATTCGCCAGGTTGGTGTCGGGGAGGACCCCTGGGCTTCCTGGCACAGTATGGTCTGGGACCTAACCTGGTGTTGGTCCGTGGGACCCCTCCCGTTGACATAAGATGACCCTGAGTCGGCTTTTGAAATGCCTTGTCGTGAAAGCCTCAAGGTCGCCAGACGTGGTTGTGAAGCACGGGCTGGGTGACTCGGGGTTAGTAACGTCGTGTGGGTAAAGTGTACCCCCTCTGCAGAGGTTAACAACTGTTCGAACAGCCGTGCCCACGGTCATGGGCGGATGTGAGGTGATTCCTTAGCGTAGTTTTGTTGACTACTTTGTGAACTCTTGTTGGTGTGAGAAACTCTTTCTGTGCTTAAATTGTGGCTGTTGGAGCAGCCGGTGTCGGTAAACGATTGGCAGGGAGCCTCTCGTGCTGACATGCTTTATTTGTGGCTGTTGGAGAAGCCGGTGTCGGTAAACGATTGGCAGGGAGCCTCTCGTGCCGACGTGCTTGATTTGTGACTGTTGGTGCAGTTGGTGTCGGTGAACGATTGGCAGGGAGCCTCTCGTACCGACAAGAACCAATCTATACAATTTCACTGCTCCGGCCGGATGAGACGCACTTTCTCGTCCGTGTCGTTGAGAAGCACTCACTTAGATGTTTCTGAAAGCCTTAAACTAAAATCGAATGCGAAAAATAACTGGCTCTCCCTTGAAGCTTGCATCAAACACTTAATTCCCTTGAATTGCTGAGTACTCCCGTACTCACCCTTGCTCTATATAAATAAACCCCCCCAGTTCTCGAAGACGAGGAGATGGACCCAGCTGAAGAAGAGTTCTTCCAGGAGCAAGTAGACTACGAGCTGTAGTAGGGTTTCGGCTTTTCCCCAAGGCTTTGCTTGTGGCTTAGGGCTAGTCTCTGCCTTTCCGCTTCCGCCTTTTTGTATTGCAGTTGTGAACTCGGGGTCTGTCTGCAGTTTCAACCTTGGTTGTAATTCTACTCTTAATAAAGAGACCGTTGTTGTTGTGATATTCTATCTTTCTGTTGTACCAGCACTATTTCCTAGGACTGGTACAGGTATACAGGTTAATTTGGATCGCCTTACGCTGGCCTCCGTTTAGGGCTAGTTTGGAGCGTGACATTTCCTTTTCTTTATTCTTCTCTTTTTCTTTCTTCCTTCTTTTTCCCACACTGTCCCATGGCAACCTGAGGCAAATACGAATCAGTAACGGCAGCGGCGGGGCCCTAGGAGGAGCGGCAGCTGGGCCGTACGCATTGGGGTGGCGAAAGCGAAGGCTGCCCAACTCCATCCCTGCTTGCTACCACCGGCCGTCGTCTTGCTCTTGCCACCATACCTACAAGTATGGCCGCGTGCACGCCTTCGAGGAGAGGGAGCCTCGCCGGGTAGCCCAGCTGAGGCCCCGGAAGCAGCAGCAACCAACGACAGAGGTCAGCGACAGGACGGCGGCGGCGTGAACCCGTGACGACATCGTGTCGCTCCCTACCCCACTCCCTGACTGCTTCCCACTGCCACCGTGGGAGGAAGCGGATGGATCGAACCGTTCCACCTTCATGCTTTGTCGCCTCAATCTGCCCTACCTTTGGCAAGAGGATTGAGGAGGAGCAGGCCACGGCAAGCAGCATGACAAGGTCCAATTTCACGGAGGAGGCCGATGACTTTGTCGATTAGGCAACCGGTTGACCTCCTCCCCCTCGTCGCCGTCGGACTCCCCACTTCCTCTCCCGTACTCTTCTCCTCCGCCATCAACCCCACTAGCTTCCCGGCAGTGGGGCAACGAGATCAGGACTGGTGGGCTGACAAAATTGGGGCGGATGGCCTCTCGACGGTGCTATCTCGTTCAAATCTCTCCTTCGCGCACACATCCACCTTGCCTCCGTGCTTGACACTAAGGCCTTCTTTGTTGCCCTCATCGAGCGGTCTCAAGCGGGATCTTGCTCCGCGTTGTGCCCACCGCTGCTGGCAGCCTGGATCGCGCTTTGGGGAAGGGCTGTAAATCGTGGATTCGCAGCGACGACCGCTACTTTTGCTTTGCTGCCACCTCCTCTCCTCTTTCCCCTATGCGAAGACGAGCAGCAGCAGCGGTGCTGATGGGAGGGAAGGCCGACGTAGTGTCGCCTCGAGGTTGCGTCGTCGCTAGCACGCTGGCCTTGGCGGCGATGTGGAGGTGCCCCACCGACTCGACGACCGCTTGCGCTGCCAAGCTAGAAAGAGGAGAAAAACAAAGAAGAAAGAGGGAAGGAAAAATGTGACAGTGACATATGGGTCCCACATGCTGAGTCAGCCGGTTGGACAGGGTCAAAGCGTCACGTCAGCGAAACCACGCTCCAAATCCATCAAATTATACCGGTTTTAATAATTGAGGGGTCAAGATATCTGATATTAGAATTCAAGAATACGAATCAGATTCGACCACTAGTTAAGAGAATAAATGTGGACTAATTCCATGATAGATTGGTTCTCTGTCTGTGGCCCATAGGGGTTGCAGCTCATGTGCGCCCCATATAAGTTCGGCCTGCACGGGATTGTGACTTACGTTGGGCCACAACAAGACCGTACGTTGGAACCGCAGCTACCTGTCAACGAGCCTTTTCACCGGAGCAGTTCCTTTCGGCCGCCGGCCAGCAACGTGCTGCTGCTCCTTCTATGGTCATGTTAGAGTTTGCGTTGAATTAATATGTGTACAAAGTAGGGTTTAGAGTTATAATAGGCCGGGGTTAGGATAGAAATAGTAAGGGTTTAGAGTTATAATAGGCCGGGGTTAGGATAGAAATAGTAAATAGTAAAGTGTGCACATACGGTCTTTAAATTTGTGTTAGTGTAATTTAAGTTCTTAAACTCTCAAAATGTATTTTTGGTCTTGAAACTTGTAATGCATGTCATATAAGTTCAAACAGGCTTAAACCCACTTCGTGTACTGACGTGACATGTCATAATGACGCCTACGTGTCAGTAGAACCCATATGTCTCACATATAGAAAAAAATAAGAACATATTTTTCTCCCCTCTTTTTCAATTTATAAAATTATTTTTTCAAAATTAAAAACATCTTTTTTCCCTCTCTCTCCTCTCTTTTTAAATTTTATTTTTTATTTTTTCCTATGTGACTAACATGTGGATTCCACTGACACGTAAGTGCCACCGTGGCAATGTCACGTCAGCTCATGGAGCGGGTTGGAGCTCGTCTGAGCATATATGACACCCGTGACAAGTTCGAAGACCTGAAAAATACATATTTATAGTTTAGGAACCTAGATAACACATCCACATTAGAGATCGCCCGTGCACTTCATTCAATAGTTGTCACGCCCCAAACTAGCCCCGAGCAGTGGCCAGTGTAAGGCGATCCAAATTAACCTGTGTGCCTGTACCAGTCCCAGAAAAAAGCGCTGGTACAACAGGAAGACAGAATATCACAACAACAGCAGTCACTTTATTAAGAGTAGGATTACAACCGAGGTTGGAACTGCGGACAGAACCCGAGTTCGCAACAGCATTACAAAAAGGCGGAAGCGGAAAGCGGAGACTAGCCCTAAACCACAAGCAAAGCCTTGGGGGAAGGCCGAAACCCTACTACTGCTCGAAGTCGGCTTGCTCCTGGAAGAACTCTTCATCAGCAGGGTCCATCTCTTCGTCTTCGAGAACTGGGGGGGTTTAATTATATAGAGCAAGGGTGAGTACGGGAGTACTCAGCAAGTCAGGGGAAATAAGTGTTTAATGCAAGCTTCAAGGGAAAACCAGTTGTTTTTCACAATTGATTTTAGTTTAAGACTTTCAGAAACATCTAAGTGAGTGCTTCTCAACGGCGCGGACGAGAAAGTGCGTCTCATCCGGCCGGAGCAGTGAAAATGTATCAATTGATTCTTGTCGGCACGAGAGGCTCCCTGCCAATCGTTTACCGACCCGGCTGCTCCAACAGCCACACGCGAGAGGCTCCCTGCCAATCGCTCACCAACACCGGCTGCTTCAACAGCCCAACTTAAGCACATAAATGAATTCTCACACCAACAGCAGTTCACAAGGATCCCGATTAAAACTACGCTAAGGAATCACCTCACATCCGCCCATGACCGTGGGCACGGCTGTTCGAACAGTTGTTAACCTCTGCAGAGGGGGTACACTTTACCCACACGACGTTACTAACCCCGAATCACCCAGCCCGCGACTCTCGGTCACGTCTGGCGACCTTGAGGCTTTCACGACAAGGCATTTCGAAAGCCGACTCAGGGTCATCTTATGCCAACGGGAGGGGTCCCACGGACCAACACCAGGTTAGGTCCCAGACCATACTGTGCCAGGAAGCCCAGGGGTCCTCCCCGACACCACCCCGGCGAATCCACTTGTCCCTTGGCATCAAGATTTCCCTGGCCTAGCTAATTACTCAGCCAGGGGCGTCCCATATCACCCATGTGGTCGTACTTGACATATGCTCGGATGTAATTCCCAAGGAATCGGTCCTTAGAGCGAGAACGAGCAGACCGTACCTCCAGTACGTCTCCCGTACCGCGAGTTTTAGAAACTCACTTTATTTTCAAGGCACCGACCCAAGTGTCGGGTTTTCCAAGCATTTTGTAAACTCAAGTTTTACCCATGTGATCAATTTTAAAGTTTGAGGAGAGTCTCGACCTTCGTACGCGAGGTACGGATACCGAGGCTCCACCTGAGGGGTGACAAGGGTGTTAGGGTATTCAAATATCAAGGAAGGTAAATGCAGCAAATGGGTAGGGCCTGCCAGTTGTATTGCAAACCGGGGCCAAGTGCCAAGTGTAACCTAATTAATGCATATTTTGCGGAATCAAAATACTTAATTTAAATTATGGGTTCAACTGATCAAAGGTGACTTGCCTTGCTCGAGATCTTGAGCTTCTTCCTCGAAATCCGTGCACTGCGGGTCTTCGGGCTCCGAGACTACACGTGAAACGAGACGACTCAACAAAGCGATAAAAAGAAGCCCTGTTAAAGACCACTAAGCGTGCCATTGGATAGATCTCGATTTTGAGAAATTTTGGAATTGGAACGGGGTTAATCGGACGAACGGTTGAAAAGATATGAATTTTCGAAGATTAAAGGATTTTCTGGAATAGAGAAAAGGAATTATTAATTCCCTGGAAAAAGAAAAGAAGGAGGGATGCCATTTAGACTTTATTTTGGGTGGCTAAGGGCAGCCCAAAAGAATAGAATGGGCGCGGCCGAAATAATGGGCCGACGGCCCGAAGGGATCGGCCTACGGCTGATCGGCGCGGGAGGGAGGAAGGCCGATGGCGCTTGGAGGCCGAGCGAGCCGACGCTTGAGGGCGCGACCCATGAGTGAAAAAAAGCCGAGTGGCCAAGGAGGAGAGAGGGGCCGAGGCTGAGTGGGCCGAGCGGGCGAGGGAAGTCGGCCCAAGGCCTGAAGGGAGCGCGCGGGGCGGGGCGGTGGGCCGACTGGGCCGAAGCTGAGTGGCCACGGAGGCCCAGATGGCCGGCCTGGTGAAGCGGCCCGGCCGATGCGCGAGAGGGAGGCCGTTTTGACCGGTCTCCCGTGGGAGCCGGAACGGCGGACGTGGCGTCCACGTAGGCGCGCACGGGGTGGAAAGAAAAGAGAGGGTGATGGGCTCGCCCGGGAACGGCGGTGTCCGGCGGAACGTCGGCGAGCGGCTCCTCCCGGCGGGCGGTGGCGAGACGGAGGGGAGGCGGGCACCGGTGGCTAGAGGGGGAAGAGGGGAAGTGTTAACGACGAAATTTGGTAAATCATGCATTGGATTCAGAGTTAAAGCCGAAGCCGATTGGAGGAGATAAGCGATTACAGAAAACGAAATATGAATTGGCTGCAAGCCAAATCGGCTACGGTGTGCATCGGCTGAAACAGAATCGGACAAGGATAGCCGATGTAGCCGATTCCGATAAGGAGATGGCAGTATCATTGTCGGGTTCGGTTGGTGTGCTTCATGAGGATTGCCACGTGCGGATTGAGTCCGAAGAAGGCAATTGTATCTATTAATTAGGATATTTGTTAGTTTTCTTTTATCTTTGGGAAAGTGTGTTTAGTGTCCCTTAAGGACTTTATGTTTTTCTTTTATCTTTAGGAAAGTTTCTTTCTTGTCCTACAAGGACTAGTATCTCCCCATGGGTATAAATATGTACACCCGGGGTTATTGTAATGAATCAACTCTCGATCAATACAATTCGACGCATCGCCACCTTTTACTCTGTTACGGTTTATTTATCAACCAACGGAATTTGGCACCTGACGCGGGGCTACATCGGCTGTCGATCTCCAGCGAAGGGGTAAGTCCAATGTTCCGTCGGTTCAGGCAATTGTATTATCTACGTCGGCGTCGTTCAAGGCTGCATCAGTACATTCAACCTCTTGGATTGCTCTGGTTTGGATAATATATTTGCCTGGCTATTTATCATATGTCTTCTGTTAATCTAGTATTAGCATCTCGATTTAGTTTTATCGGCTGCTTCTCATTTTAGGGTTTCTGCCGGTATCGGCTAAATCGTTTTGCTAGATTAGATTAGCCTAGGCATCTACCACCCTGAAAATCAGTCAAGGGCTTGATCATCTAGATACCGTGTTTCTTTACATACATAGTGCTGCATCAGTTGAGTTTGACCTACTAAGTCGTGCTTAGAACCATGAATCTCTAGCCTGCTTTTTGATTGCTGATAAGGGTTTCATCGGGATTTCAGCCGATGAGTTATCTGGACGTTGCATCGGCTTATAAGGATTGCATATAAGTTGAATTTAGCCGATGACAATAAAGGTTTCACTGTTTAATCTAATCTTGTGGATTTTATGGCATTGGATCTATGTTAGATTCACTTCATCGGCTATGCTATGAATATATATAATCTCTCTCTTGAGGTGTTTTTAGACATAAGTGATTTATACTGTCTCGGCGCCCTGTCCGATCTATCCCAATCACTTGGTTTAAATATATTTTGAGATTTAGATTATGTATCATTGATATCTACAGCCGATCGAGTATGCCTAACTTTCGTTTCACTTTATCGAGTCATTGCCGATCTATTGCATGTTACATTAGCCGATTGGTTTCTACTGGATCATATTATTGTCTCTTTGTCATTATTTACATCAAGTGTCAGAATCTACATTGAACACATAGCCGATAGCTCAAAACCCTATCGCTATCGGCTGTTATCAGGATCGGCTGGAAGTACTATATCGGCTATGTTGGCCGATCGATTGTTTTATCTGTCGTTTGTATATGCTGTCATCAGGATCGGCTGGAATTACTACATCGGCTATGTTGGCCGATCGGTTCTCTGATCTGCTATTTGTATATCTTGTCAGTTGTAGGATCAAACTGACTGGCACGCCCGCATCTCACCAAGATTTGGACCTGCACTAGAGCTAAGCAGATCTTCCAGGCCAGTGTGTGTTTTTTGCATCAACAGGAAGCGAGCCAGTGGCTCGGCCTTGCCCGGGGAGACGTGACGACGGCGGATTATGGCGGCAGCCGACGCCGGCGAGGGAAAGGGGAAAACGGCGCCGGGGCGAAGGGGGGGGCGATTCGCCGGAGAGAGAGTGACCCCGCGGGTTCACGGACGCGTCCCGAACGTGGGGAGGGGCGGAGTGGCAACGGTGAGGGCGGACGACGACGCGGGGCTCGGCCCAGAGTGGCGGCGGCGGTGCGGTGGCGAGGACGAGCGACGGCGGTGCGGGGGCGGTGCCTAGGGCTCGAACACGCAGCGGTGGTGCTACCTAGCGCCTAAAGAAGGGGAGAAGAAGAGGGAGACGGCGGAACGGAGAGTTACCGCGAGAGGGGTTCGCCGGGGATGGGGCGACGGCGCGGGGCGGCGGTGTGGTGCGGTCCAGGGCCAGGGAAGAAGAGGGCGCCGGGTTCCTCTTCTCGCGGCGGCGGCAGCAAGAGGGGCGGTGGCGCGACGGGGCGGTTTGGAAGGGGATTAAGCTCGGCGGCGGCGGCGGCAATGGCGGCCGAGAGGGAAGGGGGATTTAAAGGGGAACAAGGTCGGTTTGGGGGGCGCGGAGGCGGTTTGAGGAGGGGAGAGGCGGTGCGGTAGAGCGGAGCGGGGACCGGCGCAAACGGACAAGGCGGCGCGGCCGGGTGACGTCGGCCGGCGGTCGGAAAAGAGAAAACGGCAAAGAAGAAAAGGGGGTTTGCCCCCTTGCCGAAACGGGCAAGGCGCGCAGGGGAGAGAGAGAGAGAGGGCGCGCGCTCGGCTTCTTGGCGGCACGCGCGCAAGCGGCGGGGGCGGCGAGAACGGCGCCGGCGACGGAACGGGACGGGAGAGAGAGAAGAACGGCAGGGGGGAAAAGAGGAAAGAGAGAGAGCGGGCGCTATCGGCTCGGGCGCGTGCGGCGCACGCGCGGCGCGCGCGGGCTGAGCGGCCTGGCGCGGCCCAGCGGGGAGGGAGCGAGGGACTGGGCCGAGGCGGCCCGAGAAGGGGAGAGGAAAAGGCCGGGAAGAAAAAAAAACCGGCCCGAGGGCAGAGGGAGAAAAATTAGACTTTTCCTGAGAGATCGAACTGGAAGGATTAGGGCTCGGATTTGAAGTCCGATTTCGCGGTTTTCTCCGGGATTGAACTGAGAGGGGAGACTCGAGACCTTGGCACACGACTAGACTCAACCGAAGAGCAAACTTTCGCAGATAGGGTTTTTAGCAGATTAGTTTTCCCGCTAACGCCGCGACAAAACGGGCGTTACAAACCAACCCCCCTAACAAGAATCTCGTCCCCGAGATTCAACACCTAAGGGAGCAGCTCCGGGAACTGGACACGGAGAAGATCTTCGCGTTCCCAAGTTGCTTCATCCTCTGAGTGGTTGCTCCACTGCACCTTGTAGAACTTAACGGCCTTTCTTCGTGTCTGACGTTCAGCCTCTTCAAGAACTCTGATGGGTCTCTCTTTATAGGTCAGGTTCTTCTCCAGTTCTATGCTTCCCAAGGGAACTTGTTCCTCTGGAACACGAAGACATTTCTTTAGCTGGGACACATGGAACACATTGTGCACATCTGTCAGTCCTTCTGGCAGTTCGAGCTGGTAGGCAACTTCGCCGCGTCTGGCAGTGATGAGGTAAGGGCCGATATAGCGAGGAGCTAACTTGCCGAACATTCCAAACCTCTTTAGACCACGGAGTGGAGATACTCGCAGGTACATGTGATCTCCCATTGCAAACTCGAGATCACGTCTTCAATTATCTGCATAGCTTTTCTGACGGTCCTGAGCTGTCTTCAAACGGTCCCGAATCAGCTTGACCTGCTGTTCAGCTTCCTTCAGCACGTCAGGTCCAAACACTTGCGCTTCGCCTACCTCGTTCCAACACAACGGAGTGCGACACTTTCGTCCAAACAGGGCTTCATTAGGGGACATCTGAATACTGGATTGATAACTGTTGTTGTATGAGAACTCAGCGTAAGGGAGACAACGATCCCATGTGCCTTCAAGGTCCAGGGCACACGCCCGTAGCATGTCCTCCAAGATCTGGTTAACTCGTTCTGTCTGCCCATCTGTCTGCGGGTGATAGGCGGTACTGAAGTTTAAATTGGTACCCATTGCCTCGTGTAACTGTTGCCAGAACCTTGAGGTAAACTGGGTGCCTCGATCCGACACTATCTTCTTTGGGCAACCGTATCGGCAAACCACATGGGTCATGTACAAGTCTGCCAGCTTTTTCCCATCGTAGGTGGTTTTCACTGGTACAAAGTGAGCTGCTTTGGTTAGGCGGTCCACGATTACCCAGATGGAGTCATACCCACTAGGGGTCCTTGGTAAACCGGTAATGAAATCCATACCGATCTTCTCCCATTTCCACTCGGGAATTCGGAGGGGTTGTAGCAAACCGGCGGGTTTCTGATGTTCGGCCTTTACTCTTTGACAGATGTCACATAAGGCTACATACTCTGCAACATCTCGCTTCATTCCAGCCCACCAAAAGTATTCCTTGATGTCTTGGTACATTTTGGTACTTCCGGGATGGATGGAGTAAGCTAACTCATGAGCTTCTCTCAGAATGATGTCCTTTAATTCCTTTTTGGCTGGCACGCAGATGCGGGATCCGAACCAAACAGTATCCTGGTCGTCGATGGTAAAACCCTTGAGCCTTTTCTTACGGATCTTATCCCTCATTTCTTTCGTAACTTCGTCATCTAATTGTGCCTCTCGAATTTGAGCTTTTAGGGTGGGTTGCACTGTAAGACTGGCAAGGTTTCCGGTAGGGACCATGGTCAATTTCAACTTCTCGATTTCTCGACACAGGTCATCCTGGGTCGGCCAAACTAGGGCGGTAGCACAGTAGGTCTTGCGACTTAACGCGTCGGCGACCACATTTGCTTTTCCAGGGTGGTAGTGTATACCGAGATTATAATCCTTGATTAATTCCAACCATCTTCTCTGTCTCATGTTCAGTTCACTCTGAGTAAAGATGTATTTGAGACTTTTGTGATCGGTGTAAATCTCACATCTGTTTCCAATCAGGTAATGACGCCAAATCTTCAGGGCATGAATCACAGCTACCAATTCCAGGTCATGCGTAGGATAGTTGACCTCATGGGGCCTGATTTGTCTTGAAGCATAGGCCACCACCTTTCGGTCTTGCATCAGGACACATCCTAGACCTTGTCTCGATGCATCACAGAAGATCTCGAAATCCTTTCGGATGTCAGGCAGGGTGAGGACGGGAGCAGTCGTCAATCTTTTCTTGAGTTCTTGAGAACTGCGTTCACATGCTTCCGACCATTCAAACTTCTTTTCCTTCTTTAGCAGTTCCATCATTGGTCGGGCCAGTTTGGAGAATCCTTTGATGAACCTCCAGTAGTAACCCGCTAAACCGAGGAATCTACGGATTTCAGACACCGTCTTGGGTGCGTTCCAGGCGAGGACGGTCTCAACCTTACTGGGGTCTACTTCGACACCTTCGGCGGAGATGACATGGCCAAGGAAGGCTACTTTATCCAACCAGAACTCACACTTCGAGTATTTGGCGAAGAGCTGGTGGTCTCTCAACCTTTCCATTACTTTCCGTAGATGATTGGCATGATCCTGTTCATCTCTTGAGTAAATCAGAATGTCGTCGATGAAGACCACAACGAACTTATCCAAGTAGTCCATGAAAACTTTATTCATCAGGTTCATGAAGAATGCCGGAGCATTGGTGAGTCCGAAGGACATCATGGTAAACTCATACAGGCCATACCGCGTTGAGAAAGCGGTCTTGGGGATATCTTCTGATCTGATTTTTAGCTGGTGGTACCCAGATCGTAGGTCGATCTTGGAGAATACTCTGGCTCCTTCCAATTGGTCGAACAAATCGTCAATCCGTGGTAGAGGATACTTATTCTTGATGGTTACTTCATTCAAGGCTCTATAGTCTATCACCATTCTCTCAGAGCCATCTCTCTTCTTTACTAAGAGCACAGGGGCTCCCCAAGGGGACGAGCTGGGTCGCACGTAACCCTTGTTTTGAAGTTCTTCGATCTATTTCTTAATTTCTGCCAGTTCGTTGGCAGCTATCCTGTAGGGTCTCTTGGCAATGGGAGCGGTGCCTGGGGCAAGCTCTATGGAGAACTCAATTTCTCGATCCGGTGGCATTCCGGGTAGTTCTTCTGGGAACACATCGGGATACTCGATGACTATAGGTACCATTTTCAAAGGAGTGGCTTGCAAACTATTCAGGGTTGACCGGTTTCCGGGAAGGAGAGGAGTGAAGCGCACTTGTTTTCCTCCGGGTCCTTGCAGAGTGATGGCCCTCTCAGCACAATCTATTTGTCCTTTGTGCTTAACCAACCAATCCATCCCTAGGATGACATCCAGGCCTTGGGAGTCTAGGACTATGGGTTTGGCTGCGAAGCTAACCCCTTCTATCACTAGATCAACCTTGGGGCATAGTTTATCTGCCCTTATATCCCTTTCAGGGGAATGTATTACCATAGGTACTTGTAAATTTTGGGTTTTCCAACCATTTCTTTTCACAAAAGCTTGCGATATGAACGAATGAGAAGCTCCTGAGTCAAATAGAATGAGTGCGGGTATGGAGTTGACAGAGAACATACCCATCACCATGTCGGGGGCCTCTTGGGCGGTTTCAGCTTGAATGTGGTTCACTCGACCTCGGCCAAAGTTGTTGGAGGCGCGAGAACCTTGTCCACTTGTCTGAGTGACTGGACGGGACTGTGCAGGTGCTGGGGTCCTGGGGAAGCTAGCATCGGAGCGTCCAGGGTTAGAGTTTCCCTGATTTTGAGGGCACTGCCTGGCGTAATGTCCCATTTGTTTGCACGTGAAGCACTGCACATTTGCCATTCCTGTGGGCGAATTGAAGGAGGAGACACTGTTCCTTGCAGTATTGCCACTAAGGGCATGCTGCTGGGGCGACGGAGTAGGGCGAGGCACTGGCGGACGGGGAGTAAAGCCAGGTTGGCGACTAACTTGATGGGCAGGTTGGTGGTACTGCATGGGATGTCCAACTCGAGGACGTGGCGCACCTCGGAATGGGGGCGCTTGGTGGGTAGACTTGCGCTTCTTGTATTCCTCAGTTGTCTCTTTTCTGGCATCCTCCAGTAGCAAGGCCTTATTGACCATGTGCTGGAAAGTGGGAAAATCATGGGCAAGCAACTGGATTCTCAACCCTACTGCGATTCCTTTCAAGAACTTCCTGATCTTTTTCTTGTCGGAGTCCACTTCCTCGGGAGCATACCGAGCCAATTTGTTGAAGCGGCTTAAGTACTCATTGACACTTCCTGTACCTTGTTTCAGACGATTGAATTCTTCTTTCTTCATATCGATGGTACTTTCGGGCACATGAGCTGCGCGGAAAGCATCGGCGAACTCTGCCCACTCAATGTTGACAGCGTCTGGATGGGCATTACAGTAATTCTCCCACCAGTCGGCTGCAGAGCCTCTCAACTGATGTGCAGCGAAAAGGGTCTTTTCCACTGGGGTGCACTGCACAAGGTTGAGCTTTCTCTCAACATCCTTTAGCCAATCGTCAGCCTCAACGGGCTCGACGGTGTGAGAGAATTCCGGTGGATGGGATCTTAGAAAGTCTGTCAGCTTAGATCTGTGGTTGTTGTTTTGGAAGGGCGCTGGGTGCGGAGCCTGCGGCTGCAAATTCTGCTGGATGCCTGCAATGGCTTGGGCTAAGCCCTGCAAGATTTGAGTCTGAACTGCCATCATGTGCTGGTAATCTGCCTGAAGCTGGGGAGGCGGGGGTAAGTCCTGTGCACGGTTTGCTGCAGTATCTGCCTGAGCTGGAGCATTAACCGGTTCATTTCCTGACTCACTTTCCGATTCTGGTTCTTCCCTGCGGGTTTCGTAACCCAACCGAGCTGGGGCACGAGCGGCACGACGGGGACGGCCAGCCATCTAATCTCCCAGAAAGGGGCGGGGTAAGAGAACGGAACAGCACTTAAAAGGGAAGAAGTAAAGTAAACGAGCTCAGAAAGCACACAGTAGTCATAAAGCTTTTCTCAACTCGAAAAGCACCTAAGACAACGGGTGTGGACAAGTCACAGAGCTGCGCCGAGCTTGACTGTACACACACCACCTCAGAAATCCAGACTACCAGACAACACCCACAACAACACACTCACACACTACCTCGCCACAACTCCAAAAGAGTTGGCGGCGGTACAAAAGGTCTGGCACACGAACTCCACCTGCAGCAGACGAACTCTACTACTCTCCTGCCTGGCTGGCTCCGGTGGTCGGCTCGTCTGAAGAGGACACGTCGATCGGCGCACGCGAAGGGACCGGCGGAACCTGTCGAGGGCCGACAGCAGGGCGGCCTGCTGGCGGGGTAGGAGCTGGGTGGTCGAAACAAAACACAGTGGAGGAGCCCACAACGCGCTTCTGCGCGGTGCGGATCAGTCGGAGCCCGCGGCGGCTGACGACTGGGGTGTGGCCTGGGGTGTAGGAGGGGCTGGCACGGTGGGGGTAGGGAGAGTAAACTGGCGAGTACGGCACGCGCGGGCTGGGGGAGCGTGGGCCGCTGGGAGTGCGAGCAGAGCCACGTGAACTGTAGAAGGACAGGTGGCTGGAGTAGCAAAGGCGGCCAGAGTCCCAGGAGGTAGTGTCCACGGAGGTGACACCCTCCTCAGCAAGGCGGGCCTCCAGCGCGACGTAACGGCGTGCCAAGGAGCGGTAAGCCTCAAGGAGAAGGTCGTGCTGAGTGGCCTGAGCGCCAGAAAGCTCCACCATGCGCGTCAGCGCAGGGTGCGACTCACAGTAAGGGCAAGGGTAGCGGCTGTCTGCACGGCCAGGAGGGAGCTGCGGGATCAGCCGGAAGGCCGAACCTGCGAGGCGGCGACGGTAGTCGTAGGCCAAGCGACGCAGAGCGGTCCAGGAGAGGTCCTGGTACGCGAGCTGGAGCGTGGGGCGAGCCAAGTTGAAGTGGTGAGGGCGAAGGCCAGCGCTGTGTGTACCTCCGCGGGGGTAAAGGTACACGGACAGCTCACAGCGGGGAGGGAAGCGGTCCACGGAGTACCCAGCGTACTCGGGACAAAAGAAGCCAAGGAAGCCAGCGAGGTCTCTCAGCTGGTCGACGTGGTGACCCTCACCAACGCCGTGGGAGCTGTGGGTGGCGTTGACTGCCATCTACAATTTTGAAAAAGAAAGAGAAGTCAGTAACCAGTTTTGTAAACAGAGTAAGAGAAGAAGAAAAGAACCGAGCTTTTCGCAAATAGCTTTTTCAGAACATAGCATCCTTACGGTCATCTAACGTCGGGTTTCGTCCTAAGGCCAAAGCTGTGCTCTGATACCATCTTCTGTCACGCCCCAAACTAGCCCCGAGCGGTGGCCAGTGTAAGGCGATCCAAATTAACCTGTGTGCCTGTACCAGTCCCAGGAAAAAGCGCTGGTACAACAGGAAGACAGAATATCACAACAACAGCGGTCTCTTTATTAAGAGTAGGATTACAACCGAGGTTGGAACTGCGGACAGAACCCGAGTTCGCAACAGCATTACAAAAAGGCGGAAGCGGAAAGCGGAGACTAGCCCTAAACCACAAGCAAAGCCTTGGGGGAAGGCCGAAACCCTACTACTGCTCGAAGTCGGCTTGCTCCTGGAAGAACTCTTCATCAGCAGGGTCCATCTCTTCGTCTTCGAGAACTGGGGGGGTTTAATTATATAGAGCAAGGGTGAGTACGGGAGTACTCAGCAAGTCAGGGGAAATAAGTGTTTAATGCAAGCTTCAAGGGAAAGCCAGTTGTTTTTCACAATTGATTTTAGTTTAAGACTTTCAGAAACATCTAAGTGAGTGCTTCTCAACGGCGCGGACGAGAAAGTGCGTCTCATCCGGCCGGAGCAGTGAAAATGT